>CM055275.1:38578012-38625603 GCA_029237695.1 Conchocele bisecta
CGCACATGTTTATGCTGTGATTGGGGCTTGTGGACATTTGCGAACAGTGTATATCAAGAACAGCCTGTGCATCCGCACAGTCTGATCAGGATCTACACTATTCGCCAGTTCATAAATGAAACTCCGGTCATGCTTCTAAAAACACATTTACTTTTAATCTGCTAAGTAGACGGAGCTACCAGCAAAGCCGTAACCCGAGTGTTCTGACTCGCTTTCAGGTAGAATATTCTGGTTAGGAAAGCCTCAGTAGCCGACTCCACCAAAATTGCTAAGTATACTTTTGGGGAGCAACTTTCATTTTATGCATACATTCATTAATAGTGCATTCATAGACTACACGACGAATGGTGTAGACACTCTGGGTACACTGGTTGCACATACGTTTACCAATGCATCGTGGCCATTGAACTATCTTCAGGGGCCAGAAATCATTAACGCATTCACCGAGTCTAATTCAAATTACATATATTTGTCAAGAATATCGGAATATTTTGGATAGTTCCGCTAATCACACTCATAACTGGAGGTGATGCAAAATAAACATGTTGCATTTCAATGGATTTCAATGGTTTGACCCAACATTCACATTATAGTTTTTTTATATTTCCACTTTTTGATTGTTTCAAGTCAGACAAAAGCACTATGTCGTTCCCACGACATAGCATCTCGTTACCACGACATAGCATCTCGTTCCCACGAGATAGCATCTCGTTACCACGACTTAGCTATGTCGTTCCCACGACATAGCATCTCGTTCCCTCGAGATAGCATCTCGTTCCCACGAGATAGGATCTCGTTCCCACGAGATAGCATCTCGTTACCACGAGTTAGCTATGTCGTTCCCACGAGATAGGATCTCGTTCCCACGAGATAGCATCTCGTTACCACGAGTTAGCTATGTCGTTACCACGACATAGCATCTCGTTCCCACGAGATAGGATCTCGTTACCACGAGTTAGCTATGTCGTTCCCACGAGATAGCATCTCGTTACCACGACATAGCATCTCGTTCCCACGAGATAGCATCTCGTGGGAACGAGTTAGCTATGTCGTTCGCACGACATTGCATCTCGTTCCCTCGAGATAGGTAGCCAATGAAAATGAAGCATAATTACCGCCATTTTAGTCCGACAGCCGGTAGCTTAACATTGTTTTGATTAACATAGTTTTGTTATTGGCGATTTTGCTTGTCCATGCCATCCACATCCAGAATCCGGCTAATGACACTCTGTCATCTTTGAGCGTTTTGAGAAATTTGCAAAAATTCAAAATGGCCGCCAGACAGATATAGTATGCCGTGTGAGGTGTTGAAGTAATTGAAGAGCGTAAAGTGGATTTACTTGACATATCAGATAAGCGGTCAACATTTTTAATATTCAATTTAATTCACTGTGACATAGAAAAAATCCAAAATGGCCGCCAAATGTAACATATTTTACATATAACTACTCTCACACTCTATATCAAAGCAAACATGATACATGATATTGGATATATTGCCACAACAAACGCTTTCAGTACGTTCAATATGTTCGTAGACAAGTTGTTGAACAGGGGAAGTCCAAGATGGCCACCACATATAGCTATAGTATCATATAACAATAATGTAAACGGACTGATAATTAAGTATATAACTGCATATTAGCGCCATATCGTAGTAAATTGGTATAGATGTATTGGATTTAGGCATACTCTGAACGTTTTCAGTAACTTAGACATATCATTAAATAACTGTGCCAATAATCAAAAATGGCCGCCAAATATTTAACAAAAAAATCACGTTGCCTTATACTGCGCAAATTGCATACTAATTACTGGGGCTATTGATTAGTTTAGGCATATTAGTATACATATCTCAGGTTTATTGACACATTGAACGTTGTATGTAACTTTGAACTTTAAAATGCAATATTATACAATTGTGTCAATAGAAAGAAGAAGCCTTAGATGACCGCCAGATATAAATTACCTGACAATGACAATCATAATGTGTAATAATTAAAATTTGAAATGTCACGTTGACCTATTACAAAGAAAAAACACATATTTATGTCAATCTTGTGTTCTCTTGTAACCTTGTTATGTAATTAGACACGTGTTCCAATATCAGAAGTCCAAGACGGCTGCCAAATATAAATTATAGCAATCATCGTTTAATAATTAAGTTATATAATTAAGTTCAGTCCAGCTCCATAGGGAGCACACTGCTACAGCAATAGTTTACAAATGTATGTCAATGACGATCGCATAATAATGAAATGATTATTAAAATTGATAGCACAGTAGAAAAGTGAGACCCATAAGAAACCAACGCAATAAATACTTCCTAATAAGCAAATGACATGCGCACCTCGGTGGTCGCAAAACCTTCAACGCTGCACAAACATGCACTCCACGATCAGCGGTGTACGGTCCCAAAACGAAAGCAACTGTGCATACACTACATAAACAGTATAACAAATGCAGAGCAAGCACAACAACAATTATTCCCCAATGAAGTACTGGTAAAGTAACATGACAGTGCATAAAAGAGAACACTTGGACACTCGCCATCAAGCTTCAAAAGGACATCAATATACAAGGCAATCAAAAAACGAATAATATATCATACGATAACGACAAACTAATTAAAACGAAATACACAGTATACATGAAATAATGAAAGTTAATATTGTAGATATGACTATAAGAAAATAAGAAGATATGATGGCACAAATACTCTAGCCGCAAGGGATGACAGTTACGTTGCTTAGCATTGTCATATTAGTATATTAAATTTCGTGACTACTGCATTTCTTATATCCATTGCATTGTACCTTGAATGCTGTCATGTTGTATATATTGGTGTGTATTGTAGTCTGCAATGACTATAACAGTTATTGTTACCGTGAGTTAGTAGTGGCTCAACTGGAATGAATGTCGTATATATCATTCCAATGTGTATTAGTTGTGTCCACACTATAATATTTATTCTACATTATCTCAGTGTTTTTCTCAGAATTATTGAATTTGTGATTCAATTTGATTTCTTTGTTCAGCATTTACGTATGTTAACATGGCATACGCATGCACTCCGTATTGAGTTGTATGTAATAAAATCAACTGCACATGCATGTCAGACGTTGAATTCCGACTTGTCATTGAAACCAAGAATGTTATAGAAATATTACATTATCTCATCATACACATATAATTTGCTTCACATAATCAATACAAATCTGAATATATATCAATTGTTTGCAGTTTACCAAATGATAAGTGATATTAAAAGGTACATCAATCACCATGTACGTACCGCCCTTTAGTAGAATGTATGTACCTTTCGCATAAAAAATAACTTGCCAGAATCTAATAATATCAGTGGGAGTCCTTAGTTGCTATGGGAATAACGCTAATGGGACCGTTGACATATATATATATATATGTGTGTTCTCCATTTGTACTAGCTAGGTTAGCCAATTCGCGTGATTTCACAGTGAACTTGTTGAGCATTGAAGCGTTTGGAACCAATGGTATGAAAGAAAACCTCTTGCATTCATTCAAATTAGGAAGTCATTAATGTTCACTGTAAAGTTCCACCCTACATATTCTTGACAACGCCCACTATGTAAGTTATAATTACATACTTTGGTGTCAGAATATTGTCAGCATGAATGTTGATGTGGAATGGCAAGACAAGAAGGCTTTCCAAAATAAACTGAATAAGCCAACGTATATAACCAAGTGTACTATTTATAAGTATATGATTTGATTACTAGTAGAATGTACTATATTATTATCCGGCGCCCATTTTTAGACTTCTGTTATTGAACGTTGTCTAATGGTGTATATTAAGTAAGAAAACAAACGATCATCTTGACTTAATACCAGTATTTGGTATAATTACATTCTTAGATGTGACATACGAGTCCAATTATATAAGCTAATTGCTACAATAATATCAAAATAGTTGGCGGCAATTTTGGACTAAAGCTGTTGAAACAATGATCTAATTGTGTACCTAAGGTACTAAAATCATTGTGTATCTAAATACAATATTCGTATGCACATTTGCTCTGATATAGGGTCTGAGTGCAATTACATGTATATATGTTTTCTTATGAAGAGATACGATTGCACGTATAATGTATTATATTTATAATTGGCGGCCATTTTTGGAGTTCTGCTATTCAGACAATTATTCAATTACACAGAAAAGTTACAAAAATAAACATTCATTGTTTCAATACACCCAAGATTATAAAAAGCATACTCTTTGTTGTGACGAACTAGTGAAATTACGTCAAATGGTCACATTTTGCGGCCATTTTGGATTTTTCCCATAGTGCAGTTAAGGAATTGAATTTTAACGTTGCCAATTTTCATCACTATGTCAAATACACCCAGTTTACACTCTTAAATTGCTGAATTTCCTCATGTTAATGCAACTATATGGCACACTATATCTATTTAACAGCCATCTTGAATTTGTGCAAATTTATTAAGGGTGACAAGCTTGTCATCCGTTGGATTTCAAAACTAGAAGGTCTGGACCTGCAAAGTCAGTAATAAAAAAAAACATTTTATTCAAAACAAGGTAAAACCCCAAATCGGCCTTTGGCTGCCGGACTATATTCAACTATGGCTGAAAGAAAAAATGGCGGTAATTATGCTGCATTTTCCTTGGCTACCTATGTCGTGGGAACGAGATGCTATGTCGTGGTAACGAGATGCTATCTCGTGGTAACGACATAGCTAACTCGTGGTAAAGAGATCCTATATCGTGGGAACGAGATCCTATCTCGTGGGAACGAGATGCTATCTCGAGGGAACGAGATGCTATGTCGTGGGAACGACATAGCTAAGTCGTGGTAACGAGATGCTATCTCGTGGGAACGAGATGCTATGTCGTGGTAACGAGATGCTATGTCGTGGGAACGACATAGAAAAAGATTTGCGCATGTCCTTTTTAAGCTTCCGTACGCATGTACTCTGGAAGTTTTGTCTACTTTTGACTTTATTTATGAAAAATATTGCAAAATTTTGTAAACGTATTTAATGAAATTACGCAGTTGTCCGAAGGTACAAACTCACATGGCGTGTCTCATATAAGTATATGAGTGGGCATGAACGATGTTGTACCCGTTGTTGTCCCTCCAAGTCCATGTACGTACGTATATATCGTGTCAATGATCCATTAATAACTCACACTTGTAGTGTCTTGTGACCTAATTTGTTGCCCATCCCAACCGGCGCATGCGCATTGTCATTCATGGGACACTTGCATTGTCAAAGATCGACAGGTTACACAACCGCCTGCGTTAATTTTTACCAAAATTTCGACATTTCAACATTTCGGAACATCTATTGGCAATATCAACAAGTAATCAAGCAGTTTGATTGGCTGTACCTAGACTGTAGCGCAATCAAGCTGCTTACTTTCAAACACAATATTCAAGTATTTTGTATAAACGCATTTACAAATATTGGCAGGATTAGCGCAGTCGATGGTGTACTGATGCGCCAAATACGTATAGATATAGATATGTGATATTCGCTCATTTCTCATCAAAAGTGTAAGTTGTTACCACTCAGTTGAACCATCTCGGCGAGACGGTTCAACTGAGGGGTAACAACAAATACAAGGGGGCTTAGTCCCATTCTTCCAATATCACAGATCAGTCTCGACCAATCAAGCTGTTTGATTTCAAGCACAATATTCAAGTATTTTGAAATAAAAATAAATTCAAATATTGGCAGGATTAGCGCAGTCGATGGTGTACTAATGCGCCAAATGCGCTCGATGTATTTATCATAGATGAAAGTTTATTTGCATTAAGCCAACTGGCCCATGAGCATGTACAACATATACAGAAACATTTACAATACAGGGTGCATAGCGAAAATCTAATATAATCATACATCATATATCTGACCCCAGTAGCCGATTTCATCAAAATTGCAAAGTATACTTTCCTAGCAAAGTATACTTTGAGGGAGCAATCATTGATTTTTCCGAAATGCATTATTTCATGCAGAACTAACGATTGCATATATTTGATGATTAAAACTATGCAGAATTATTATACTGAATTTATTACATTATCACAGCCATAATGGCTGTGATAATGTAATACATTCAGTATAATAAAAATTAATAAATTGATCCTAAAATTGAAAATTTCTCCCTCAAAGTATACTTTGCTAGGAAAGTATACTTTGCAATGTTGATGAAATAGGCTACTGATATATAATATACAATGTTGTCAATGGCTTGTACATGTACATTTGCCTGGTGGACACATTTGACACTGAATACCATGCGCCTGCAGATTTGATTTGATCCTCTATACAAATGATGAATGTGAGCAGTGTCGTCACGCGGGACAGTGTTCGTCGTTTTCCAACGGTGGTTGTGACTACCTGAACGGGGCTTATGGCATTTATGACCAGTGTAAATCCGGATCAGTCTGCACTGCACACCGGCGCAGTCTGATCAGGATATACATTGGTCATTAAATAAATTCAGCAGTGTTCCCGCTTGTAATAGTGTATTGGTTATTATCAGGTTGCTACAGTGCGCTAGAACATCCACAGTCTGTAGGTCCAGCCACAAACATAGCTGTGACTGGAGAAATGGGGCTTTATGTCCAATCTGATGCAATGGAGAACAGTGCAGATCCTGATCAGACTGCGCGGATGCACAGGCTGATCTGGATCTACACTGGTCTCAAAACCGAAAACCCCTTTTCTCCAGTCACAGCTATATTTGTGGCTGTGCCTACATAAATGGGGATTATATGATTTGTGACTAGTTTAAATGTAGCTCTATATCAATTAGCACATTCATGTAGCCTGATAACGATCTATATTGCTTGTTAGAAGCATGACGGTTGCTTCATTGATGCAATGGAGAACAGTGCAGATCCTGATCAGACTCTGCGAATGCCCAGACTGATCTGTATATATACTCAGGGATATCGCTGGCGATCGCCACTTTCGCAATTGGCGATAAAAATAAACAATTGGCGATCAAAAATTACAATTTTTGAGAAAAAAAATCATTAAATTTTATTTTTTTATTTCTTTTGCACAGGCTGATCTGGATCTACACTGGCGTTGTCACATCCGAAAACTCCATTAGGTCAGTCACAGCCACACTTGAAGATTGATTATGACAATGCATGATGATATGCTTATGCTGTACATATAATATGCATTCGTGTTAATGCAATCTAGATCTACAAGTTATTAAACTCGTTGACTGATTTCACACACAACTCGGTATAGCCTCGGTTTTCCATTGCAATAACGCACACATCTCATCCGAGTGAAACAGGATACCGCCCATTGAGGGCTTGCGTAGATATAAAATGCTCCAATATATGTGGTTGTGACTTGGTATATGGGCCTGATGGGATGTGTGACCAGTGCAGCTCCTGATCAAATCGCGAGCTCGTGTATCTGATAGCGATCTACGTAGCTTGTTAGAATCATGACCGGTGTTTCATTGAGGGAACGGCGTGTAGATCCTGATACACTGAACAGGCGGACGCACAGGCTGATCTTAATATGCACTGGTCGTAAAACTGATAAGCCATATTTCTCCAGTAGCAGCCACATACAGTTAACCATATATCAGACAGTGTACCTTGTACATTGGATGGTGATGGTTACACATTTGCATGCACTTTCTCTGTCACGAACATATTCCAGTATTAATACGCACTTTTGTTTCACATTGAAGCACAATGTAACGCAAGTCGTCAATATATTTCCATATTGACGTCTCCTGAGAGTTCATATTGGCCAGTTCCGGAACCTCGTAAAATAGTTCCTTCCAAACCACCACTAATGTGTTTATTTTATTTCTATTTTGTATACGTGTTGAGGAGCATATACGTTGTGAGTGATAATAGTAATACAAAGGTTATTTGATTCGTATGTGGATTCATGCCACTCGTTCTGCCGCGCAACGATATTGCCCTGAAGCCGCGCAATATCGCACCCTGTGGAGCTCGTGCATATATCCACATACAAATCATATGACCTATACATATAGCATTGATATAATTGTCAGAAAGAACAACAGATGGAAAATGGGGGACCAGCTGATAGACATGCAAACTACCATTGTAATGTGTCATAGTGAGTTTTTTAATGGAAGTTTATATACTATGGAAATAATCTCCCGATCTAAACTATATACAAAATAGTGATAATTACGGAGCCCCGCAGGGACGTATAATGTTTTTTTTATTAATTCGTTCCCACAAAATAACAATTCGTTCCAACGAAATAACAATTGTTAATTCGAGGGATCGAATTGTTAATTGACGGAACGAATTGTTATTTCGTGGGAACGAATTAATAAAAAGAAATCCATGTCCTCTGCTTGGCTCTGTAGATAATCGCCCCAACCTAAATGGTAAGCTAGTATCTCACTGGGCTGCGACTATTGGCGACAAATTGCGAACGGCATTCGCGAGGGAGTTTCCAAAATGTCTCGAAACGTTCTCAATTTCCTCGCGTGAGACGCAGGGCCTCGCTCTCGTGTCGCTCGAAGTTTGAACATGTTCAAAAAATTCGCGCGACATATGTTCTCAATTTAGGTTCCGTGAGTCAGAAAGTGCGAGAAATGTGAGACAACTTTGTGAGGGGTTGGCGACCTATGAAACTCTATTGTGATTGATTGGAGATAAAAATGAGAATCTGACATTTCGGGCGCGAGACAGGCGCGAACTGCCTATTTCTCAGTTGTCACGCATAACTGTCGCGCGACTGCCGCACGATATTCGAGTGAATGTCACGCAACACTCGCGCGACAGTCGCAAGTGCAAACAAATCGCGACATTCGCGCGACATATATGCGAACTCCCGGCGAATTCCACTGGGAGTTCGTGCGACATTCCTGCTACATTCGTGCAACATACGCGAACGTGTCGTAAGTACCAATTCAGTGTGATTCCAAGTGAAAATTTTGTGTTTCCAACTAGTCGCGAGCTGTCGCAGTCCAGTGAGATACTTCCTTTACTTTTTGATCCATTTAAACGGGCAATCAAATAGCGATAACATGGTCATCAATGAATTCCAAGAGAGCTCAGACTTTATTTGAGATATTCAAACTGGCCAAGATGCAGTTACATGTTTATTTTAATTGTTGCTTTTGGCATGTTTGGTGGACATGCAAATATTAGCAATAGCAGATTCGTTAATGTTGATGCAAGAAAACATTTATATAACGTAATTGAGATATTAAATAAGTATAAATAATTGTATATACAGTGGAACCTCTCTAAACCGGACACCCTGGGAGGTCCCCAGGGTGTCCGGTTTAGAGATGTTCCGCTGTAAATTATACATATGACTATGCCAATGCATGCGACTGTGCTTGGCGAACTTGAACAGGCAGTATCATAATAGGTACATGTATATGACACTGTAACACATAAAAGTATACAAAGACTGCGTGCGTGTCCGGTTTAGAGAGATTCTACTGAACTATTTTATTCCTATATAGCCACGTGAATATTAGACAAACGGGTACATGCACATAACAATTATATCATCAACCGGCAGCTCGATCGGTATCGTTAGAGACGGTGCCGGTGTTGTTCGATTCCCCGCACTCGCCGGCGCTGTTGATGTTCGATGTACTTTTGCATAATCTGTCATTCGATGGTATCTTAAACTGATCAATCTGTTTCCTGTCGTAATTAAACGTTAATTAGCTGTGACATCACGTAACTCGGGATGCACTGCCAGCCTAGCCAGATACCAGCTCATCCCTGTAGTCTGGGCAGTGTCTCCGCTGTGTGACGAAACCACAGTATACACTGTAAACACATTCAAAAAGATACAGACAGCATTCAGGCAGGATAAATTACATTTAGAGCTACACCCGTGTATATGACATGTGCCATAGTGTACATATGGCCGTGTGATTGGTCAATGATATATCATTGATCGTGATTGCTGGAGTGGTGTTGTCATTATTTGAGTTTCCGATTAGAGCGTATGTGCGGATGAGATATTACCATTATAGACTGTCAAGTGTTTCGCATTTTCTTCAGGAAACCAGTGTTACCATAAATGCTGGAATGGCGAACAGTGCAGATCCTGATCAGACTGTGCGGATGCACAGGCTGATCTGGATCTACACTGGTCGCAAAACCCATAAGCCCCAACTCAACAACAACAAAAAAACCATAAAAACAAAACAACAACACCATATTGGCAGTGATTGGGAGAATGGGACTAATGGGCTGTGTGACCAGTGAAGTTCCTGATCAAATAGCAGACTCATGTAACCGGAAATACACATGCTATTGCAATATGCACATACTGCACATGTGCTTATTTGGTAAATGTATATGTTCGTCTCTACACACATATTTGTAGAAGCACATGACTCATTCACAGGAACAGATATGCTGGAAGGCATAGTCCATGCAATAAGACACCTGCTAATGTATTCACTCATATCAAAGCACACATAGACTCATTCCCTGTGATGGAAACTCATTACAATATTAAGGATTCGCTAAGAGAGGATTATGGAGCTAAGACCTATCAACTGCTGTATTACTTGTACTAATTAAAGTGTGCAGAACATGGACTGAATCCTGCATCATTAATTACATATTTAATATTTAACATGAGTACAACTATTCTTTTCACAAACCGAACAGACTGTTGTTGTGAGACGTGCATTGTCTATAATGAAATGGAAAAAACAAATATGTTGACCCATGCAGATACAAAACTTCAACAAAGTCATTTACAATCGAAGGAAAGGACTTGCAAAGAAAACGAACATTACAGACAGATACACAGGACTGACCATATGTTTTATGTGAACACTGAAATATAGTAAATAAACAGCAGACGTAAACAAGAGCTGTAGGAGAACAGCATAGTTCGACTACGAGGGTTGTCGATGTACACATAGCTTGACAAAGAAGGTGGCCGCGGCGCGCATGAAAACCTTATTAAACCAAGGTTGACTAAAAACCTTAACCAAGGGAAAATAAAGGTTCAAAGTAATTCAAGGTTAAATGTAGTTTACTGTCAGATATAGGTCAGGGGTTATTGATGTACATCACTAGGAGATGAATTTTTCAAAGTACGGTTGCTGTAGGCCCAAGAGTATTCCATATACAAGCTTGACTAAAAACCTTAACCAAGGGGAAATAACTAAGTAATCCAAGGGTAAAAGTAGGTCAAGGTCAAATATAGGTCAGGGATTATTGATATACATCACTAGGAGATGGAGTTGTCCACGTATGGTTGCAGTAGGCCCAGTGGTATTCCATATACAAGCTTGACTATAAACCTTAACCAAGTTTGAGAACATTCCTTTACCAAGGGGAAATAACTAAGTAATTCAAGGTTAAATGTAGGTCAAGGTAAAATATAGGTCAGGGGTTATTGATGTACATCCCTATGAGAAAAGTTATCCAAGTATGGTGTCTGTATGCACAATAGTATTCCATCTACAAGCTTGACTAACAACCTTAACCAAGGTTGACTAAAAACCTTAACCAAGGGGAATTAACTAAGTAATTAAAGGTTAAATGTAGGTCAAGGTCAAATATAGGTCAGGGTTGTTGATGTACATCACTAGGAGATGACATTGTCCAAGTATGGTGGGTGTAGGGCCAGGAGTATTACATATATAAGCTTGATTAAAAACCTTAACCAAGGCGTGACGGTGACGCCGACGCCGACGCCGTGGTGACTACATAAGCTCTCACTATTCTTCGAATAGCCGAGCTAAAAATGATTCAGCAGTGTAAGTGTTAATATATCTATATATAATGGCACATGTTACATTTGGTATGAAACCAAGAAAATGGATCTTGTATGATTGCGCATTTTAAATGTTTGCAACCAGCCATCAAACTTGTTGTTATGTACTCTGATTCTGCAAATAACAACACAGGAATCAGTATGTCGCAGACATGCAGTTGCAATGAAGACACATCTTAATACAATTTAGCACAAACGTTCTTCGAGTCTAGCCACACACATATGGAGTGTGATTCAATGCATGCTGCAATAGAACAGTCACTGGGATACTGTCGTATGTGGCAAGACGGAAAAAGCATAGACATCATAGTTATTCCAATGTGCTTCAGCAGTTTATGACCTTCAGCAAGTTGCCAATAAAGATTCTGGTGATTTTAAGGTAGACATACATGGTAATAACGTGAACTGGATGACGTTAAAAGACTACTGAGAATCGAATTCATTTCGAATATAACTATGATGATGGCTTTACAACAATAGATGTATCAGAAATGTTAAAAGGGAAAACTGATACTACCAATTTAGCTTAGAAATACAATACCAAAGGTTTGGTTTCAAAGGTAAAAATTGACATACATACTGCCATTATCCCACTATATGGTAATTCCATTAATGTATCACCCATTTTATGACAACAAGTATGACTGTTAATGATTACCGGACCCAGATCTGCTGGAGGAGGATATGTACTCACGTTAATAGTCTCTGCAGACCAGTGGCTGTAATGTCTACTAAAATGATTGTGTTTGACCCTGCAGTCATATAATGTAATTGAGTCTTGATACATTTCAAACTTAAAGCATTGTATTGAGTAATCAATGTACTGACTATGGACAGGGTAAACTGTGCTCAGTTTTCACAAACACTCATCCTGGTCAGCAAGTGAGCACCTCTCCATTTTAGTCAATAAATGAACTGCAATGATGTGTACAACTGATTAACATAAACGTAAGGTAATGAAGTCATATACATGATTTTGATAATTGTTCTGCATAATAAACACCCAAGAAGACACGTTACTATCACATAAATATTCATACATATCGCATAAAAGTGTTGTTGCTATTGCGTATAAGTACATCCATGTACTGTAATAAATACATGACTTGTAATAGCCATGTATTGTTATTTGAAAGTAGATGGTAGTGTTGCTATCATGCGTGTTTTCAAACAAATTCCATGTATGGTTTTCACCAAGGCAACATTTGAAGCAGATTACAAACCAATTATGTGTTCACTAATGCACTTCTGGCATAATGTAAATGAAAGATTGATCAGATTATAATTTAATTCCAAAATATGCATTAAATGAGCTGTGTAGTATACATGTAACAAAATTACAGTTGTATGTGTCACAACGTGACAGTGACAGCAAAGCACATGCTTACTGTACATAAACGACTTGATGTATGATGTACGCTAAAAACCTTAAAATGCGATTTTCTCCAAACAGTGAAACCTGCAATTGAGCCTATATGATTGTTAAGAGCGGCAAAACTATATCTTGAGTAGCCATATTTCCATATTTTCCATGTACGTCGTGCGATCTTAGGCCATGACAGTAAAGTTTAAGCAAACACAGTATCGTTGGACAGACACACAACTTCATGAATGTATTTATATACAAACAGGTCAAATTCATACCGTTGAAAATGTAATACGCCCCATATTGTCAAAATATGACTCTTGTATTAATACAAATGGCTATCATGAATGCTAAATGCACACACTATCATAAAGTATAAAATAGGTTCGAAATGAATATTAGTTGTTGACATTTTTACATTTTACTATTATTATGGCGGCAATTTTGAATTTGGCGGCCTTTTGTGCATGAAAAAAATTCCACCCAAATGTGTTTAATGCTTAGACTATCTAAAAACAAAATCAAGAATTAATTTGCTTTTAACAAACAAATGACACCGGATTATTTTAAGGACAATCTAGCGTCCACTGTTACTGCACCTTTCAATGTCTTGAGAATGTATCAACTCACCAAGGTGTTGCACGCCACCCTCCGCTCCCACCTACTTCCTTCGAGTGAAATGCAATTGTACTGACACAATAAAGAGGAAACCCCTAAAACTCTCTGATAACTCCAAGTCAAATTGTTGGTTCCAAGTACATGTTTTCCTATATAATAACTCTCGTTAACTCATACATTTGTATTTGTATTAACTCAAACTACTTTGCTCAGTCCCCCCTGTATAATAATTATGTAGATCTATAACAATTATCATAAAATCACCTAACGCCATTTCCCCAAACCCGATGCCACCTCCCCCACCCCGTTCTCGCCATATGAACGGAACAGTCGGCAAGGAATTAGGCCGGAATTCATCTACACCTGTATTTAATATGTAGCCACCATTCAATGACACACGTCTAGTGTTACACGCTTCAATATGCTCTCATTATCTTACGATTGTGGAGAAATCCACGGGTCTGTAAGGCCAATTCTTACACACAAACCAACCAACCAACCAGCCATCCAGCATGTCCAGTCCACCAACGTACATGCTTATATTCCACACAACATTAAATCAGCGCAACTGAATAATCAAATATTTACAGTCATCTAAATAGCAGTCATTCGGTCAATAAATACGTGTACATGTTAACTCTGGTTGTAGACGCTATTATTATATAGGCAGTTTACTCCTGAACCTGGTCAGCCGCCATCCTGTCAGTACCGCAGCCGTTAATGCTCGTCTGCTGCTGGGTACCACGTTAGATGCCGTCGGGGTATACACGATAGATGCCAGTGGGAAACGGAATAGAGGCCACGTAGCACAGTTTATCATGCCATTAATGCATTCTCGCACTGATAACAGCTGCCTGATAAACCAAAGTTATAACAGGTCAATGCACTTCTGAGCAAGTGCAAAGTTTATCAGGCACTTCCGGTCAGAACAACGTCATTTCATTGGTGGTTTACGTCACATGACGTCAACACGCGACGTTACGTTACGTAAACAAGTTTGAATTCGGATGCACTGAACGAGTGCAAAATCAAGGTAAACTCAATAAATAAAAGTGTTTTTCTGACGTTGAACGAATGGCATGATAAATAGAATACCAGGCAAGTGTCTTTTGATATCAAGTTTATCAGGCTCGGCTTGCCTGATAAACTTGATATCAAAAGACACTAGCCTGTTATTCTATATTTGGTAACATTATAGAGGCCGGGAACAAAATAGAGGCCGTTTAAGTTTATTAACGATGCATAATTCTTTACATGGATCCATATATTACGGCGATTCTTACTCCGATTCACGTATATGCCTGAAATATCCGTAGTGTATGTATGGACGCCTGTCAGTAGACCAGGATACCGTTGTTTGAGTGCTGGACAAATTACAGTACTTTCTGTTTTGAAGTATCATACTATACAATGTATTCCCATATGTAGATGTCGAACAGACGTGAGCCCACACACAGCAGTCAATCAATCTATAACATTTATGCCCGCGAGATGGCATGTCTGACAGAGTTCCTGAACGATATCATGTAAAGAAATTGCAAATTTTCGTTTCTGGATGGGGCTCTGTAGTGAATTGAAAACCATTTAGCATGTGCGTGATGACGTAGTTTCCTACCATTGTATATACACATAAACACTCGCTAAATGGATACTAGTACATTGTAAACTACTGAACTGGATCTACTGAAGCAAACAAATGTTAACTTGTAATATGTGATTAACTTTATACATTTTTGATTTATTGCAACAATACATACTTGCTTTGCGCGTGATGGTGTTTGAGGGAGAAGGCGGGTACCACGAGAAAATAAACAGCAACATATCAACATCTTACATATTCAAAAAATCTGCCAATAATGTCGTCTGTATATAGGATTCATTTATATACTTGGCTACAGTGCAGTCTCCGTTTTTGTTCCACCGTAGACAACACTTGCAAACTCAACGCGAACGCAACGCGAACGCAACGGTTTGCTGTAGCGTTGTATACGTTGTTTAAACGTATAATACGGTTCGTACACGTGTAATACACATTGTCAAACCGTTTAGTTTTAAAGCGTGTAGTACGTTTAGCTTCAAGGCGTATAACACGCTTTGGCGTATACATATGTTAGCGAGGTGAAAGAGTTGAAACGTGTACAACGCTTTACCTGGAAGCGTGTAGCTATATGAAAGCGTTGAAACGTGTACAACGGTTACACGTTTTAACACAAATACCTGTTCGGCCCCGATCTCTTCGAGGCGTCCTTGTTTCGTCCCTTTTAAAATATCGCGAATACATACCCTCAGATCGAGTTCAAAGTACATCGGCGGTGTGATTTAGCACTTCAATTGATCCCTAATCCCTGATGACTAATGAGTCACGCTTTTAATACGACAATTTTACCTTGTCGTTTATCAAAATGTTTGAGAATTGTAGATCACGTGAGCCGGCTCATCAGGATCTGCGGCATTCCTATGTACATTTTATATACACAAAAATTACCCCTAATACAGCGCAATGTAACAGTTCCTAACTTAGTATGGAATAGCCCGGGCCGATAGTCCGTGTCAGTTAATTGGGGTTAAATATTACGAACACAGATAAACACAGTGCATGGTTTCTTTATTTTATTTTAACATCATCAGAAATGGCGAGTCTAGGAACTCTCGTATTATCTTTATGCTGAAGCCAGTCTATTTCAGTCACTAATCCGCTATACACCTGTCCCACGCGTGTGTTAAGATTAATCGATATTTGGAGAAACTGAATACACAGCGAGCTGCACACTGGTTTAACACGGATCTGGCCCGCGGATATGTGTCATAAATTACTTGGTGGTCAAAATCGGGAAATTTACAACGTTTATAGCGAAATAGCAGCCGACTGGCAATTTTTCTCGGACCATTTTTCCGATTTTTAAGACTAGTTTTCAAATCTCAATCGGTCTGAGAGTTCAAAAATCGGTCCAGAAAAACCGGAAAACTGAAAATGTTAGAAGCCCTGCAGTGAGTCTAGAAGTATATATACACACACGAAGAACGATCAGAGCATGCGCATTCTACGCGATACAAGGTTGGCATACCAAAACGTGTAATGCGTTAAAACCCGTGGAAACGTGTTATACGTATAACACGGTTTCATCTGTACGGTGCTGTGTACATGTAGATGCGTTGTAACCGTTCGTCAAAGAAAGCGTTAAATCGTTTAAACGGATTTACCTTAGCGTTGTATACGCTTACAACCGTTGTATACGTTTACAACCGTTGTACACGGATTACACGCTTTTGAAACTCAATACGTTGTTTACAACCGTTGTATACGTTTACAACCGTTGTACACGGATTACACGCTTTTGAAACTCAATGCGTTGAACACGGTTTGTTCGACTTTCGCGCATGAGTGGGGAAACGCAACGCATGGCCGAAAACGTATTACACGTAGACGACACACGGTTTGAAACGCAACTAACGGAAACTCCACGGATACGCAACGCACAACACTTTGTACACGTATAAACCCGGAACATTTTGACAGAAACAACTGTATAGTTAGCCTATGACTGGACAACACATTCGGTGAACATCAGAGCAGAAAGACAAGGTATTGTTCTGTGTTGCTAGATGTAGCGCTCTTTCTCGTTTCACGAGACAGTGTGCAGGGAATGCGTCTATAAAACCACGGTCAGCCCCATTGTCAGGTCCCTAGTGACCACGTGCCAGTTAAGTCCCAACTCACAATGAGCCTTTGTACCACAACAAAAACGTACAAAATGCAAGCTCTTAAATGACCCGAATGTTCTGTCTGTGGCAGCAAGTCGACCTGCATTACAGACAGAACATTCGGGTTAGCTCTGAAACTGATACATCGGGCTTGTATTGTATTTACTGTCGACGTATGTTTGGGATATGTAAATGGAGATTGCTATGAGCGTATTAAACTGGTCAGAATTATTATTTTGCAAAATGGATGTCATATAAAACTAAATGTAAATACTTCAGCAGTCGGAAAAACTAGGATTGAATATTGATTTTACATTGAGCAAACTTATATCTGTAAGTTTCCTCTCAATAATTCCCAAATAACAACTAATATGTAGATTTCTACATCACGTTAAAGTTTGTATAGTGGTTGCTGGTATATTTAGGAATATGTTGGTTGGGCGATATTCTGACCTCTCTCTCTTCAAATAGATTTGAATCGATTTATTGATGTTTAACGGCCTATCAACAGCCGGGCCAACGGGTTCGATCGCACATTTAACCTGCCACATTGCCTATTCAAATAAAAGGTGCACGTGACGTACATTACCAATCGAGCAAATTATTACTTGCTCCGTTTTATCCAAATAGTGAGTTTGTCACGGTGACCGAGTTAGTATATATTGGAATCGGGTAAAAACGGATGTAATTATATGTATATTACTACATGATGTATTCAATTTCAATATATTTCCCACCTGGGGGAGCTGCGGGCAACCCAGGGAGGTCGGGGATTAGACACATTTTAAATGCCATGGCTGAAAATACTCAATAAATATATTGGGGAATCATTATTCTTGAATTAAACAACACTGCTGAAACATTTAGGGAACATTATCAGTATGCATGGGTTTGCATGCAGGACGGGGGGGGGGGGGTGATTACTATCTGCCACTCCTTAGGTAAACTGTTATAGGGTAGTTAATTAGTGTGAATGGACCCCAACATACTGGACATGACACCTGTAATGGCTATCTGAAAAGCCATTCTTCTGCTAACCAGCACATGAACGTTTCCTATTGCATCATGAGCATTATACCATCAAATATTTAACAATTGAAATTGGCTTGAATAAATTCCATACCAATCAAAATGAACATATATCAAGTGTCATCAATGGAGTCAAATGCCCTAAAGCATAATAATGTGGGGTGGGGGGGGGGGGGGGGCTATTGTTGCTCGTTTCTGTGTTCTCAGGCTGGCAGTATATACCAATCTCTGTTTCTGCATACTCTAGGAGAGAGGTGGCAGGGCTTTTGTGTTTTCAATTTCTGGCTATCTGACATATTGTTGTTTCAAGTATTTCAGTATTATCATAATAATATATGCAGGAACAAAAGTCAAAAGCCATGTATTTGCATTACTGTCGGCTGCTGTTTTATATATTATCATCATCTTTATTAGTAAAGACATAGTATGTGCGCACTTTAGAATCACTATGCCTCCGCAAGAGTTGTGTGTGTGTGTGTGTGTGTGGAGGGGGTGGGGGGACTGGAGTCAGGTTGCCCGCCCATCCGTCCGTGCGTTCATCACTAAGCTTAACATCAGAGAAGTATAACCTTTATTTCCTTCATCGAAGATTCTTAATATTTCACGCATGCAGTCCTCCCAGGGACTACTTTCATGCCGTGACAAATCCATGACCATCAAACCCCCGATGATCCCAAGGTCAAGGTCATATACTTAGTCTCTTCACAAAACTTAACATCGGTGAAATCTGTTACAACCTATATTTCCTTCATCGAACATTCTTAATATTTCACGCATGCATTCCTCTCAGGGTCTACTGGTCATGCTGTGACAAATCCATGACCGTCAAATCCCCGCTGATTCCAAGGTCAAGGTCACAAAACTTAACATCGGAGAAATCATTCTATGACAAATTCATGACCGTGCCACCCCCGCTAAGCCCATGATCAAGGTCACAGGCTCACAGACTACAGATAGACACATTTAGGGGCACCTGGGTCCACATTCCGTAAGCCTCGCTTACTGACAAATCTAGTTTACATTGCAAATGATTATCAAGTGCTGCCAAAGCATGTTTTTTATGAGAAAAATTAAAATTAGAAAATAAACAGCAGACAACAAAAATTAAGTCAGCAATGTAAGGGTTAACGCTGTTAAGTTTATATAACTACATACTTATTATATGATACATGCACCATGAAATTACCAGGCAAAACTAGAGATTGGTTTGTAACTTCATATGCATGTTTGTTATCATCCATATTTCCATTCCCCCACCACACTCATGCTTTCCCTATGCCCAATGTCAAGGTAAACCAACTTTGAAATTTGCGTCCTATAGATGTGTGTGTCTTTTTCTATTTTCCTGTAACTTGTTTTACTGTAGGACAGATTGTCTTGACACTTCATGTGCATGTTTATTACCATCCATATTTCCATTTCCAACCCAACCCTTGCTCGCCACATGCTCAAGGTCAAATCACATATAAATGTATGTCCAGTAGATGCGTGCACGTTTCTCCATTCTCCTATAATTTATTTACTGTACAGCTAGTTGGCTTCAAACTTCATATGCTTGTTTATTAGCATCAATATCTTAATTTCACACCCCAACATGCTCCCTCCACCTTGGCATCGGTCAATGTAAACTAACTCTGAAATTCCAACTTCAGCACATTCATTCTGCTATAAGCTCTTTACCATATGAGTGATTCACTTGAAACTTCATATGCATCTTTGTCATTATCCATATTATCTTTCAGTAGATTCCTCTATTCTCCTATAACGTCTTTACCTTACCAATGTGCATGTTTGTGATCCAGCCACCGCAGCGATGGGATACATGCCGTTGGCGTCGTTCTTGTAATTAGATTATTTTGTTTTATGAACTAATGACAAATACATACAAATACTATTTGTAAGACCCCTTTTGTCAAACAGCCGCCCAATTGCATGTACATGTAGATATACAAAGTACGTGTATTCGTATGCGATATTTACATGTGCATTGGATTTGAAATGTAATTGAAAACACTTGTATTACGCTTTCATAGGTATAAGTTACGTATATCGAAGCCCAAGTTAATTTTGAATATGCCCAAAACGGGAGCAATCATCAGTACTATACAAACTACTGTCTGTTCCACGTTTTGCTGCCGACGAACTTTTGGCTATTGAACACATCAAATTTGAAACATATTAAAATGTAAGTACGTTTTCATCAATAACAAAAAGATCACCCTCCCTAAAAAGAATATTTGATGACATTCCATCAAATATTTATTTTCTTGCGAAACAAAACGATTTTCCAATGGGAATTTAACATGGGGCAAACAGTAGGAGGAGGGTGACCAGGAGGGTAAAAAATAATTATTTTTTTTGGAAATTGTCTCGGGAACCTGGCGAGATAGCTTGGAAATTATGTAAATAAGAAAACAAAAGTTAGATTTTTTAAATCGGTCAACAAACACAAAATTACTCAAATAAACAAATCTATTTTAGCCCCCATGTTAAATTCCCATAGGAAAATCGTTTTTACGCAATAAAATCAATATTTTATGGAATTTCATCAACGATTTTTTTTTAGGGAGGGTGACTTTTTGTTATTGATTAAAATGTACTTACATTTTGTATTGTTTAGATTAAATAGATTTAACAGCCAAAAGTTCGTCGGCAGCAAAACGTGGAACAGACAATACTATAATTGTAATTGTATTACTCTACGTATCTACGTTATGTGTTAGTGTGTTTGTTCACACAATACAATTTAGTTTGCTTACAATGTTACTGCGAGAGCACTTTCCGCCAGCCAGTACCGACGGAAACCGACCTCCAACAACCAATATGGATTAAACTTCAGATGGGTCATGAACCTGAGTAATACAATTTAACATCCCCCGCAGGTACCCTAATATATTCCTGCCACAATATACACTTACATTTGAAATCCTTGTCAAATATTAGCATGTGCACACTTGAATACGTATGCATAATTTTCAACAATACGCATAAGCATTTACTATCGTATTGTCCATACGTATATGTACGTATTGGTGAAGGTATTCGATATCAATGCATATCCGTATTGGTATGTGTATTGCATAAGAATATATATCCGTATTGGTATGTGTATTGCATAAGAATATATATCCGTATTGGTATGTGTATTGTAAAATAAGACATGTCCGTATTGGTATGTGTATTGTAGATGCATACATATCCGTATTGGTATCCGTATTGTAGAAGAATACGGATGAATAACCGTCACGTATAGTTAACCTATCCGAAAACAATACGCATCCGGATTTTAGTACGTATTGCCAAGTATTGGTATAGAAATACGGCACCGGATCGCTACAATTACGTCATCAATACCATACTCGTATTGTTGAGTATTTCTGTCATTTTGACCTGTGATATTGCATGAACACACACATTAGGCCTCATACCTTGCACATATCTCAATGGTGCATGTATGTACATGTGGCATGTACATTTGTATTTGTATGCCCCACCACGATAGTGGATGTGGAATTTAGTGTTACCCTTGCCCCGCCCGTCCCGTGCGTCCATCCCGTCCGTCCTTCCGTCCGTCCGTCACAAATATTTAATGCTCAAATAAATGTCTTATAATTTATGTTTGCTTGCACGGATCTGCTTCATCTTTCATACACGCATTGCATCTGCTTCATATTACATTGATTTGCCTCTGGGCCATGGAGTATCTACCTCCCCTTTTTGACTTAGAATTTTGCCGCCGTTACTAAATGCGATATGTGGGGCATCCGTGTTCTATGAAAACATTTGCTAGTGTTCCATGTATTAATTAACATCCATATATATTGTATTTGTGTACATGTATTTGTGTGCTAGCATGGTTAGTAATAGACATTATGGGACTTTTCGGAAACATTGATATGTCAATGATCTATGAATAATTGGATGTAATTAGTATCATATGTGTATTTAGTTGCATATAAGCATTCTAGAACTCTCGAGACATGACTATTTCATAGAATTGTATTCATGTAAATTGTAGTAAAGTATATTCTGGACTATTGAATAGTGTATTTAATGTTTAGGTCAACCACAATGCCACAGACTATTCTAGAACTTTCTAGGTTTTTAAAACCTTAGGGTATATATAGGTCGGTACTATTGAGGCTAGAATACAATTGAAACAAAAGTTATTAAACATGTCCAGAGTCTGTTGATGTTATTTGTGAAAAGTGGACTTAATACTTCTGTCTTTAGTTTATATTAACGAATTTGCGAAGATGTGACTGCTTTGATTGTCTCCATATGCGTCCACTCCGCGCTATGTGTTGCGTACATGTACGATATCGGTATGCAGCGGTCGATATTCTCATTTGTATATATAATGTTCATGCAAGTTTTCCGTGTCTGCAGTATAATCTAGTTAGAGTACGTTTATCTCAAGAGTGGGTCGATACTGTATATATATCACATTTTGATACCAGTACGCATAATACACTTGAATGACTGGACTTACAAGTAATGGCGATGATTTGGAAGAATATGGGCTTATGGCATTTTGAGCATAACACCGTTTCTGTACGGTACGGTTTAGATCGGGGATTTGAGTTTAGCTTAATATGGATTCAAGTGGGACCTAACGTATCGTTTTTCACATAGGAAACGACCCTTAATTTAATTTCCGGAACACAACTAACGCACTCATGCACGCACGTTCGTACATGTATACATCCGGACTTTGCTATTGACATTAGAGCAGCGTCTATTTCCGGTCTAGAACGTTGGATATACCTGACTTGGTATTGTAGCATTGCATTGGGAATACAGTGTGAATATACTTTATTTGATACTACTTCATTAATTGCTTAATATATAGTTTTACATTGATTTATTTGAGATCCCATATACGGCGCGACTATAGCCATATAGTGTGACTAGATATCATACTGCATGTGAGACTGACCTCGGTATCAATTGCGATTCAGTGTGTCTGCTTTGTAATACACCAGCACTGGGATAGCTCAAATATTGAGTCCCATCGTTCTCCAAGTTTCCCCATAGCTTGTATGATAATATGTTTTTTTCACGTTGTTTAGCGAACACTAAGTACACATACATCAGCACTATTGGCCACATCGGGCTTACAGATTGACTTATATAAATATAGATGTACAGTAATTGAATAGCATATATTTGCACCTACTTACACTAATTGTAGTAATGGACTGATACGAGGTTTCATATCATCACGCAAATTGAATCTTATTGGTGTGCCATAGTGAAATGTTTGCATATCAACGTATCATGTATTCATGGATTCATCATGTATTATGCTCTAAATAATGTCATGTGCATATTAACTTGTGTTACGAGCCCATCCTTTAATAACCCTACGGCGTTATAACTTGTCGTCGTACGAGTCCTGTTATATACCACGCCTCGTGACTATTGGATATACCTGCTACTTCCGGCAATAGGGGAGAGGATGTATCTCGATCATCTAATGACCTTGACAAACTACATGTATTGCCGAATTGTTAGAATTTACATTCCTTTAGTTGCAACATTTTCTGTTGTGTATATGATGTTATCATACACCTAAGTTAAGGCTTGTAATTTTAGAAACATTAGCCAATTGATATTCTGTTCAAGGTAATATTTATGTGACGTTGATATACCGTCGACACTCGTTACCTCGTATAAGTTTTCTTATATAATAACTATCGTTAGGTAAAATTTTCGTTAAATCAAAGTATTTTTCTCCGTCGCCTGGACGTTGATTAATCGAGTGTAGACGGTACATAGAAAATGCATAAATTATTAACATTCAGAATTCTCGATCATTGTTGATGTCCATTGCAACATGTAAACAAACAACAAGCGTTCGCTACATGACAAGGAGACATGACTTACCCAAGGTTGTAGTTGCACTTTAGTACGCATTGCTCCAAGTTTTTTCTTTGCGTTTTTGACAAATATGCAGCTTATATGGATATCAGTTGCCACTATCACTTCCTATGTGGTTGCCGCTTTGCATACCTTTATTTGCATATTAGCCATACATGTGACAGATAGTTACCAAATCCGACCAGTTAAGACACATACCATACAGTGTGACCAGTATCGACGAGCTATGTATACATGTAGTCCTACTAGTCGTAAAATTATTTTAGATCGCATATATACTAGGTTGACTGTTGGTGTCAATACGATATATCGAGTTAACTACGCATACTTATATGTCCGCATATACATTGATCCTCATTGATTATGCTATCGAAATATTTTGCGAAGTAAAATATATCGGTTGTAGGCGATCCTAAGACCAACATAGTGATCATGCTGATTTTTTGTAATTTCTCCTTGAAAGTATATTCTGTGACCAGCATTTGAACCGTCTCGTTGAGACGGTTGAAATGAGTGGACACAACATATACTTTCAATGGGAAAAATAAGAGGAAACATTTGGAAAATGTGCGGAATGTAAAGGGTTAAAGACACATGCAGACTGCATGCATAATTGCTTATGTATTTTATATTTTATAAAATGCTCAGAATGTTAAGGGTTAAAGACACGTGCAGACCGCATGCATAATTGCTTATGTCACGGTACGTAACTTACTGTGGGGAGGAAGTGTGTATTCGTGCCCGGCTAGCTCAGTCGGTTAGAGCGATGGTACGGTAAACCAGAGGTCCCGAGTTCGAGCCCCGGACCGGTGCACATGTTTCTCACCCTGTGACATTTGGCACCCTGTGACATTTGGCGCACAACGAGGGACCGTGCCTGCTATATATTATACTACCCAAAATATACCAAAAATATGGAATTCAGATACAAATTAAATAAGGAATTCGTGGACAATTTCCAATTTGGCGGGGGAGTATGTCGCGGTACGTAACTCTCTGTGGGGAGGAAGTGTGTATTCGTGCTAGCTCAATCGGTTAGAGCGATGATACGGTAAACCAGAGGTCCCGAGTTCGAGCCCCGGGCCGGTGCACATGTTTCTCACCCTGTGACACTTAAGTATTGTATATTAAAGTATTTATATAAATTATATAGGGTAAAGTGTTGATACTAACTTTATACATTACATGCTTTAAATGAATTCATTTAGCAGCTTTGTTTTCGGCAAGTGAAAGGAATTCTGCATAAATCGTGTATTACACTGCAGCTCCATATAACGCGATGGTGGCGGGGTCCAAGATTTCAAATCGCGATCGAATCCGATAGCATTATAAAATTTCGGGACATGCATGGGTACTGGTATAATCCTCATTTCGGTTACCAACTATTGCGGGAATTCTATTAGCAACGGACCTATATGAATTCATGTCATTTGAACAGAAGTTAAAGTAATTATTCATAAAATCATGCTTATTAAGTTGTATAGTGCTCGCGATACACAGATGCTTATTACTATGTATACTGCTCGAGATGAACAGGCACTTAAAAGGGTTAATTGATAATAAATAATGGTCACGTGTCCTGCCTATTCATGCGGACGATTAGTTGTTGATACGTGCATAATCTCAGGATGTGGGGTCACGTCATCTATTGTTTACATTGCAAGTCATATTGGTGAATGAAATTTACGATTTACGCGGGACATCATGATTATCGTGGGCTGCAGTGTAAACAATAGACCACGTGATCCCATACTCAGATAATGCTGAATGTATTGTTTCAGATTGCGCACAAACACCAGTATATTTATAGAATGCTAAATATTACACCTGTCGAGTAAAATAGAGAAAAGCACGCAACCATGTATTAGCGACAATTATGTGTTAACACGGATATATGTCTCATAACATTGACACTACTTGGTGACACAAAGCGGTAGTTATCTTATATTTAAATGTGGGAACTGGTTCAAGAACCTTCTAAATCCGGTATGACATGCGCGGTAGTTGTACTTTGATGACTGTCACAAACATCGCGTTTCTTCTTTTTTCTCTATTTTCTTAATATTTTTTATCCACGAGAGACCCGCGTTATACATGTACAAAAGCTTTATACAATTTAACATAGTATTGAATTTAATAATGTTGTGTTTATCGGTTTGGTCAGGCATTGTAGTGCAGCGGCTAGCATACTGGTATTCATACTAGTGACCTGGGTTTGAGTCCCAGTGGGGCCCATTCTGATTAAAAAAGCATTGTTATTTCCAATACTACTGGTAAACATATTGTAGGGTGCTTTTTTTTGCATCTGCCTGTTTATTGTCTTAGTCCGTTTTTCACTGAATGCAACAACTATAGCTTGTACCACAATAACGTACTGCGGTGTGTGTACATAAGAAACTGATATATAATTTGAGATACCTGTGATCTATAATAGCTATGTTTTATGCATGATTGACAAAAATGAGCAACTGGTGATCTGAGAATCCCCATTGCAACCCCTTAAGGGGAATGTGACGGCATGAACCCATGTCTATATTATCCAGTATATATGTCTGAATATAAACACACACTTGAGTGGGGTACTTCTCCCTAAGAACGTGTACAAATAAGCCGTGTTTCAGGTATCCACAAACAGGTATTTCAGGTGTTATGCACAAAGTGTGTTTTAAACCAATACCGTAAGTATAGCTAATATTTTAAACAATATTTGTTAGTTTTCACTTATGTTTGCCTAACAAAAATTGACAACCTACTGACCAAACCTTTTTTCAGCATGTAACCTGAAACACAGCTAATTTGTTTAGGCCTTATTAGTTAATACTGTCTGCTATTGTAATTTAGTGATCATGTTATTGTCGCGCCGGCTTAAATTTCGGAAAGCGCGATATAGCTTGCAAGTTGTTTCTTTTCTCTTCAGTATGGGTGAACTTGCAAACAGTTTTGGCGTTGTATTATTAAAACTGAATAGTGTCGATAATATCTAGGTTTACTCCAGTGTAAGTGAATGGGATTGATCCATGATAATTCTCCGGCCAATCCATTCGTCAGAAAATGATTTTCACACTAGTCCGTTTATTAAGAGTTTTTTTTTAAATATATATATGAAAATACAGTGCAGATCCTGATGAGACGGCTCTTAAGCCGGTGTAACGTGAGCCCCTTAAGTCCGTGAAAACCTTCAGCCTAGCCAAGCGGCTTATGGGGCTCACACTGGGGGGTGTGAGCCCCTTAAGTCCGTGAAAACCTTCAGCCTAGTCATAAGCGGCTTAAAGGGCTCACGCTGGGGGGGGGGGGGGGGGGGGGGGGGGGGGAGGGGGGGGGGGGGGGGGGGGGGGGGGGGGGGGGGGGGGTGGGTGTGGGGGGGGGGGGGGGGGGGGGGGGGGGGGGGGGGGGCGGGGGGGGGGGGGGGGGGGGGGGAGGGGGGGGGGGGGGGGGTTGGGGGGGGGGGGGGGGGGGGGGGGGGGGGGGGGGGGGGGGGGGGGGGGGGGGTGGGGGGGGGGGGGGGGGGGGGGGGGAAGAACTCTAGGCCCGTGGAAACCAATTTGTTGCACACACCGCGTACCGTAGTTCTCCTACCAAATGGAGGCGTATATTTATATGAATGTGCCGAATATGTAACCGACCGTGAGAAGTTTCATCCCAGCCTGTCCGTAAACTTGATATATAGAGAACAACATCGGTATTTTTTCACACACCCCTGTGTGGTAGGTATACCCAATGTGCCTATTAATAATGATATTATGCAATATGTTCCAATAATAAGGCAAAAGAAAACGTGAAATATATGGGACTGATTTCAATTTTACGGCGGGGGACAAAAGCACGGGGCCATCAGAAGATTCAGCCCGGTCCGTATTGGATATTAGAACACATCGGTAGTTCACACCCCTGTGTTGGTATATAACCAATGTCCTATTAATAATGTATAAATGCAATACGTTCCAAGATAAGGCAAAAAAAAAGTGAAATAGAACAGATTTCATTTTCCTTTTTGGGGACAAAAGACCCGGGCATGAAAGTCAGCTGTCCGTAAACTTGATATATAGAGACACCCCATGTATTTTTTTCACCCCTGTGTTATATACCCAATGTGCCTATTAATAAAGATTATGCAATATGTTCCAATATAAGGCAAAAGAAAACGTGAAATATATGGGACTGATTTCAATTTTTCACGGCGGGGACAAAAGCACCGGCTATGAGAAGATTCAGCCTGTCCGTAAACTTGATATATAGAGAACACTCGGTAGTTTTTCACACCCCTGTGTTGGTATATACCCAATGTGCCTATTAATAATGATATATGCAATACGTTCCAATATAAGGCAGAAAAAACGTGAAATATATGGGACTGATTTCAATTTTCACGGCGGGGACAAAAGCACCCGGCCATGAGAAGTTTTCAGCCTGTCCGTAAACTTGATATATAGATAACACACATCGGTATTTTTTTTCACACCCCGTGTTGGTATATACCCAATGTGCCTATTATTAATGATATTATGCAATATGTACCAATATAAGGCAAAAAAAACGTGAAATATATGGGACTCATTATGTGTACAGTCCCATAGAAAACGAACAGCCAAATGCCAAGCTGATTCTGACAAGCTAATGTTCCTGTTAATGATTTTGTATTGCACTATGGGGTCAGTTAATGAGATAACAAAGCATGCTGAACTACTTTCACTGCACATTAGTCCGTCTGTGGCTGCAGCTGGAGTCTCCAGTAACCGCCAGACTCGACCATAGTGCATGAGAATAATTATGTACAGGTGAGTTTTATTACCACCAGCGACTATTATGACCGTAATCTTTGCAGCTTAGGTCCAGATCAGAATGAGCAGTCACATCAGGATCTAGACTGTTACCGACTGGATTCATCATTGTCTAAATGGATTAGCAAGCAACCCTGATCTTGTTCCATGCTCTCTTGGTAGCCTACAACATGTGTGTGCTTATTTCCACAATAATGCTGGGAGAATTGCTTGTTCTAACAGCTATAAGCTGATGATACAAGAACACACTAGTCTTCTAACCAGTGTAGATATATCTGGGGTTCAAACTGACCAGCACACTAGCAAGTTACAACTTAAAATGTGTTGTTGATACATAATTACATGTAGCATATGTTATGTTACATACACATTGCATAAATAAATACAACGATACAAGAGGACCAAACCATGTAGGTCGGCATTCCGGGAAGGATGAACACACACCGATCGTTAAATTACCCATCACATGCTCCCTCCTACCACCCATTCCCATGTTGGAATAAATTGGGGATAGTGTGTATAAACAGGTCATCAAACTTTGGTCAAGAGTACAACTACAGACGCAGTCAGTTTATTTGATACTGAATGAATGACAGTTAAAACGTTTGATTAGAAAAGTTGTATAAACAATCAACAGAGCTCAAGCTAAGGTGCGTAATTTTATCAATTCTGGAAAACAACAAATTTCTGCACCAAAAAATGGCAAGTTGGGAGTCTCAATGATCTCAAAGAGACGATTCTAAAGGACTCCTAGCTTGCTATCTTTCATTGAGAAAGAAGAATTTCGCCACCAAATTATGCACCTGACACGGAGCTCGATCTGTATCAATCTCAAGTCTGCGCAGTCTGATCAGGGCTAAAGTTTGTTGAAGGAGTAACATTAATTATACCAGGAAAACGCTTTGACTCCCAATCATTCTCAGTGTCAATTAGTGCAAATATTCTAATCAATAACAATTGCAAATTATACATATTTGGCCTTATATTTGTATATGCGTATACTATGTACACAGTGATCCGTTATGAGACCAACCATGTAAGTAATTTGATACATTTCCACAGTTGTCATAGTTCATGAAAAATATTTACATAATTTATGATTTTCTTCCGTACATGACAACGAATATTTATGACACTTTCAAAGCATATTGCAAGATGTCATAATTTACTAAAAAACACAATACTGTTATAAATATTATTCTTTGAATATCGCGGATGCTATGAGCCGCGTCGCGAGAAAACCTGTCTTCGGGAATCTGACGACGTCACAAGATATGACGTCGTGAACTTAGCTGACGTAATTTCCGCCGAGATTTCCAATTATCGACGTTTGTCAGACCGCCATGTTAGGTTTGTTCCTTGGTGTTCAAAGTTATCTAACGAACAGAACAACAACGTACCTCGATTTTTATTCGAAACAGGCATATATTATATATGTTTTTATTAACAATAATGGCGTAAAGCCGTAAGGATAATTTATTTTATTATTTTGCTATTGGTATCATATAAAAATGTTTGTCTGTTGACGTGTCTTTTTTATGTTCCTTTATTTTCACATAATAGTTTCTTTGACACAGTTTACAGATAACTGTCCACGTTATCTGTTATCGACCACCATTTACAGGTGAAAACTCTGTGTAAGCTACATTTGTTATTTACATATACATACAACTAATCGGTATCATATTTGTAGACATATGTAGCCTGGGCCCGGTTTCCCGCACAACTATATGTTTCAGATCTGGTTAAATCGTAGCAAATTTTCAGTCTATTGATCAATTCCTTCTTTCTAATACAATGTTTAAAATTAAAAATTAGCTCAACCTTTACCGATTTTAAGAAATAAATATCTCCTGCAAAAAAACAACAACAAAGCCATGGATGTTACGATTAGTATAGCGACAGATCAGTCTCATATGTGCATATGCGCCGTCTGATCAGAACATACGATGTTCGCCATTCACTCACTGGGTGATCCTTTCTCGATCACCGACATGATATGGGTCGCCTATCGTACATTTATTGCAGATATTGCAAGGTCCGGTTTTTTTCACAATGTGGTCAAAGTACAGCTGTAAGCGGGACGATGTCGCGAACATTCGACGTTTCTGTTGTCTGAATATGAAAAGCTTCAATCTGAATGCACGCTAACATGTGTGTCATGTTAATACAAGAAATATGGTGGGATGATATTTCAAGGCAACATGTTTGGGACATGTGACACGTACAGCTACAATAATATCACATATCTCTCTTGAAATAAATACTGTTTAAACCAACTACAATAATACAAGAACTAGACACAGTAACTGTGGGATGATATTTCAAGGATTGTCAAGCCGTGACACAAATACAATAAGACTCTGCGCACTAGCAATTGATATGGTTCTTCTAGTATTGTTCGACGATTATAAAGGATCTCTTGACTTGCGGGTATTGTTATTATTTGATCTCTCCTCCCCTCTCATTTCTTCGTACTTTGGGACCCCCGTATTTTGAGTTCAGTCTTCAAAAGACAAACTGCTACCGTAACACTCCCAAAACAAACACAAGTGGGTGGTAGGACAAGCTGATCACAAGCTGAGGTAACAACTGTCTCAAATATGTTACCATAGCCAGTTTGGCCATGTGGCAGACTTCCACTCGCTACCCTTGAATGTAGTATCCTAGTAGGCGAATGAGAGACTGCGATGCAGTAGAAATAACACGCAAGCGATGCAGGCTTTTGCTCTCACGCTATTCCAGTTATTGTGATTGTGTACATAGTGCGTAACACATGACAGTACTGTAAGGGTGCCTGTCATCAGACATGAATACTGCCTTTCAGAGCAAATAGTTATTTATACCCACTTTTGTTTTTAAAAACTAATTAAATGGGTATATTGTTTTCGTCCCGGGTGCCCGTCCATCTGTCCGTCCGTCACGTGTAAGAAGTAAAACTGTTTAACCGTAATAGGTAGGGTCTTGCAACTTGGTGTGTGCCTTCCTTATGGTGTGTAGATGCGCAGTGAATTTTGATTTTTTATTCGAACCCCGGTCATGAATTATCTCCCCCTTTTCAACTTCGCATTTGGGAAACGTGGGTATATTGCGATGGCGCGCCATCGACTGTGCTCTAGTTGTAATGTAATTTAATGTTGAACGTATTGTTCTCCCCGTATGCGTGTGTATTTCCATTTGTATATGTTGAACTAAACGGTCTTATAGACCTAATCAAACAATTAGTTAATGAATATACTTCCGTGGTTTTCTACAATTATAAATTGTTAAAACGCTCAATAAACACGACGTCAAAAAGAAGAAATCAGCACACTGAATCAGCGTACCTGTGCACGATCATACTTGCTGGTACATGAACTTACCGGTTTGACTTTGTCGCTTTGCACATTCATGTGTTACCAAAAGACTCAAGCTCATCCGTCTTTACATTCATTATTCAATGCCAAAATATGCTTCTAGTTCGATTATGTCAACTTGCAAACTGTTGTAAATGTTGGCGTATACTCTATCTGTAACGGTATGTACTGTAACGATCTCAGACCAGATGTATGGTCAACTTTGATAAGTCTAACGTAATATATTCAAAAACTAAATTGAGTTTGAAAAGAAAAGTTTGTTTTTTTATGTAGATCTAAATAAATATTTTTTTCATAAATAAATATATATTTTTTTAATTAAAATAGAGAATCTTTTTAAATATATATCATGTTTCTTTTTAAATCACCATTTCTAATAAATTTATATGTCATATACGAACAATATGATATGGGCTGAGATGACCACGGAAACATTATTTTCTCATTTTAAATTAAATTTCATCAGGTTCTTTGCAATCTTCTTCTCAAAATATTCTTGAATCACCATTTCTAATATTTTATTTTATGTCATACACCGAGATGACCAAAAAATGTGGGCAGAAATGACCAGTGATCTGGCCCGACTTGACCAGCGATCTGGGCCGCGATTGAAATGTGGGCCGAGATGACCATGGTCCGACTTGACCAGACACCGCAGCAGTTACGTGTTCGCAACTAAATATTGTTACGAAATCATTGCAATTTATGTATTTTAAATGTTATATGAGATTCATTCCGTAATGTTTTGTTGGTAGTGACGTGAACAGTGGTGTAAAAACGGTATGAGTCATATATAACCTCCCCACTTTACCGCCCACATATCGCCAAACAGGTGTCCGATAGCATCTCGATTTATCAGCAGAATAGTATGGCCACTAAAATGCGACACGGAGCTCGAAAATACGCATTCATAACATCCCCGGACGGGAAAATACCTACATTTTTCATTTGGGACCATTTTTATGCTTAGACGTACGTTAATCTCATTAAATCTTGAAATATAATCTATGACTTAAACTTTACACAGCATTGGCCCCGATTGTTATTGTTCCGTCTGCGCATGCGCGGACTGAAACCTTTACTGGGCTGAATCATTTTCTGTTATACCGGCTCATCTGGAACTACATAAAGTTTGCAAATATTGCTGTAGAGTCTGTGGTGTTAAACATGTTAAAAGGGTTAATACCGGTATGTGGCTATTGACCGCTATTCCCTTTGATGTCCAGCAGATATGTTGGCAGTAATACACCCTTTGTCATCTGCTGTTTTGAATATTTCAAATATTTTCCACTAAAGCTTGTTACTCCAACATATTAGAATCACCTCATTGATTTCGCCAAATACAGTTCATGCTTTGCATGACATTTCATTTGAGTTTCGGATTTCTCGCTTTCGCATTGTGCACTCCTTCAGGGTGCACATACAACTGGTATAAACCAAACAAGTGCTTTGTTTGTACAACCTCTTTTAAAATATGGAACCCAAATGGCGGCCATTTTGTATTATCCATTGTGCAGTGTTGGTGTGGGGCGGGATGGTGTTCAAGCAGCCCGGCACTGTTCATGTAAGCGGAGCTGAATATTCCTAATCTAATGAGAATGGATTCAGATGGTTTGACAGCCAAACAAATTGTGCTTTCCTGGCTTATGAACGTATAAACTACATTTTATCCCATTTCGTCTACTCCGACTTAAATATGTGTTTAACCCTTTCACCTCCGGGTCATCTGTATTAACATTGCACATACTCATGCTCCAGTGGAATGCGTCACAACCCACCACCAAACTGGTGACCTCCAACGGACCTTGACCGATTTCTTTTTGTGGAAAAGTATGGTGTCGTTACTAACAGACTACCAATAGTCCAGCTATGATGTTATCAAATATATCTCGTTCAACACAGACGTATTAGAGCATTTTAAACTATCCAGGACCGTACTCCTGTGTGTTGCACGCACTAGAAAGTTGTTGTTTGTGTCTAGATTTAAAATATGTAGAACCGTTATCCACTTATTTTGTCCAGCGTAATATCTATGGTGAAGTATCACGACAGGCATGTGCAACTTCTTACATATAGCTATCTTAGACCAGGAAGTATATATGGGTATTCTTTAGTACTTGTATGTGAGTAATATACAGTGGTGGTATTTTACCCACGATTGTGCGTAGGTGTATGAATTTTACTGAATAACAATTTACATCAAATGAATTTAGATAGATACACAGTGTGAAGAGGATTGGGACAAACTATAACTAACTAACTTATAGAGAATAGTAGGTTAAAATATCCGGCAACGCTCATGAATTTCTTTATTTCTCATCAGAAGTATATGTAGTGACCACCATTTGAACCGTCTCGCCGAGACGTTTCAAATGAGTGATCACAACATATACTTTGGTTCATAAATAATGAAAATAGATAGAGAATAGTAGGTTAGTGCCGTGAATGGGAAAAAATATATGGCAAGGCTTAGGAAACGTGATGGGCGAGGCTCTGCCGAGCACATCCCGTTTCCGAGCCGCGCCAAATATTTTTTCCCAATCACGGCACTAACATACTATTCTATTTATCCCGTTAACACCTACAAATGGCTTTAAAATGCAAAACAAGTAACCCCAGTCACCGTATATATTCATACGTGGTGATTAGGTCGTATTGACAGGATATCAAAAATGTTTCACGGCACCGTGTTTCATAGCGCATACGCACTGTGTTGACGGGATAAATATAGATCATCGGATATGGCGTTAATTCAGTGTGCGTGGCTTCTGGTAAGTTATATGCTGATATAAATGGACACTAGAGCATGTTTTGAGGAGGCACCTAGTAGGTAGTATGAAAATAAATTATGAAAATCGATTCCAAAAATAACAAATATCTGTAAAGTTATAATCAGCTCAAATATGCTCATCTATTAACTATAAGACAACATAGGAGACGCATGATAGTTTAATTTATTTATTAAACATTAATTTCAGGTTGTGTGCCTCCTTTCCGTCAGTATAAAAGCCTCAACTTGTACACTACACTACATACCGTTTGTTTAACAAGGTGAACCGCGCCATCAGTTCACCTGGTTAAATAACCATTTTCTTACATTTCACACATGATTCTTAAAACAACAACGTGAATCAAGCGTACACACTATAGCCAAGATATATGCGAATTAATTTCTGGAGGCGGGCCGTAGTGACGGCGACTGTCTCGTGATTCAGAGGGTGTGTCCGAGAACATGATTTGATTGGTCGAAGGAAACACGTCATTGCGACGTTACTGACGTAATTTCTCCATATATGGTAAGCACGAGAGTGGTGTAAACTACTGCTGTCGGGTGATGTAATTCACAGCTAGATTTCTGTAAACTACTGCAATGGCTAAAATGTATTATATAGTGTAGGTCACCGGCCCATAAATATAGGGTCTCGGACGAATTTCCATTTGATATGACATTTATTAAACGAGTCATAATTTATAGAGGAGAGGTGCATACAATTGCTGACACGTTTAATAAGTTGCATTCTCCTTACATGTTCTCGTGATATCTCAAGTTCTACTTGACAGATAGTTACCAAATTCGGTATACTTGATTATCATGAGTGCGCTATCTCCTATTTTGTACTGGCTATGCCTTGATGGGAATTTATTGTGACCTTCGGCACTCATGTTCCTAAAATTAAATTACTAATAGTAGTGATATTATATAGACCGACTTGTGTTGTGTACACCAACAAAGTCACTACAGTAACTGTTGAGGCTGTAGAATGATAATTTCAGTAGTTTGACTCTCGATTTGGAATGATAGGCTGATAGCGATCCAGGCAATGCAATGTTCCTGTATGTAACGGTCAAGTCTGACTTTCCCTCCGGTTGGCCTACAATCTATCACATCAATGTACAATCCAGCATGGGAGGATTTGCAGTCCCGTTGACAAGATAACCACTATTATAGCTATAAACATACTGGCTCTTCTGTGCCCGATGTCACAGGTCCTTGAAGAACGGTTCATATTTCCGTGTTTTATGGGTTATTTCGGTATCGCTGGGGTGTGGGTGCATTGCTAACAACGTACAATTTATGTCACCACCCATGAATTGCACGTATAACTATGAAGTATTTTGACAGCATAAAAGGGGTCTGAAAGTTCGAAACGGTGAATGTGTAGATAGTTGGCGATTTCTGTCGTGTGTATTGTTTGAGCATTAGTAGTTGCACAAAGCTATATAAATTACACAAGACCAACGAAATCCACCCAAATCCACCAAAATACACATGTGACACAAAAATAATGACCATTTGTTGAAACACCTGTGCCCGATACGCCATATATCATGGCACATCTGGAGTGTTCTATGATCTGATAGAGCTAGTAGATTGTAGATGCCGTGTTATATTTACGAATGCACATGTCGAAGCATGAGACACACTGTGAAAACATGCACATGTATTGTTTAGTTGTTAATAACTGTGACTGCCATGAATTTTCAAAGGTCAATATTTATTAGTTCAATACTGTCAATATCGCATTTTTTGCGTGAATCTTCAAGCTACAATGAACTTAAAATAAAATAAACTTCAATCTCGGTATATGTGGCTTTGACTGGAGAAATCGGATTTGTGGGTTTGACGACCGGTATAGATCCGGATCAGCCTGTGCATTTGCACAGGATCTACAATGTTCGTCTTTCATCAATGAAACACCCAGCATGCTTGTAACAAGCAACACAGATTGTTATCAGGCTACAACAGTGCGTTATTTGATCAGGAGCTACACTGGTCATGAATCCCATAAGCCCCGCTTCTTCCGTCACAGCCGCATATGTGTTCCTTGAGGACCTGACACCAGATCAAGTTATTATAACTTTAGGGCTGAATATAGTATGGAGTCATTGTAACTACGTTTAGTGAATTAGTCAGTCTACCGTTTGTGTATGGTTATTTTTTTTATTTTGTATATTCTATTTTATGAGAAACAGACCATGTCATGAATTCATAATTGTTATTCGAGTAATATGACTATTCGGAATCTTATTACTTTTAGGTGAAGGGGTCAAGTAACTTAGGTGTGGTATGGACCTGGCAACAAGTCAGGTTATTCTAATTTCAAGGCTGAATATATATTTATTTCAATATAAATATTCCGCTCTGATTTTGGGATTTCACCCCAATGCAGCAGGTTAAATACGGGATCGAACTTGTTGGCCGCGCCATCTTGTAGATCTTGGGCAGTGTTTAGCAGTCAGAGTCCCTCATTGGGTGCCAAAGTTCACAGGGTGAGTAAAATGTGCACCGGCCAGGGACTCTTAACCAATTCAGCTAACGGGCACGAATACACACCTTCTCCCAATTATGAGTTACGTACCTTGACACCTGATTGCAAGTGGCCATTGCTAATAGCCGTTCAGAAACGTTGATACTCTCGGCAAGATTAATGCAAGCGGTTTTGTAACTAGGTTCAATAGGGCCAGTGAATTACTTTGTATACCGGCAGCTCTATTTTGTATACTGGTCGTTCCAATGTGACACCTTGCTGCCCTGTCTCTGTGTTCTGTACTGGAGGGCATGTCGTCTCTGTTACTGCTGCGATTGTTGTATTCTCACTGGTCCATTTGGCCTTGTTTGTTGTGGAGCTTTTGTTATGGCACCGAATGGTGAGGGGAGTGGGTGGGTCTATAGTGTTACTGACGTCCGACAATCTGAAACGTTAATGCTCGGGTAAATGTCTTGTAATTTCTGTTTCCTTACACGGACCTGCTTGATAGTTCACACACGCGTTGCTTATACCGCCCTGCGTCGAATTCACGATTCCCACCCCTGCTAAGCCCAGTGTGAAGGTCACATACTTGGTGCATTTGAAACCTTAATGCTCTGGTAAATGTATTATTCTTTCTGTTTCCTGGCACGGATCTGCTTGATATTTCACACACGCATTGCTTTAATGGTTCTCTACCGCCATGCGACAAATTCACGATCGTCCCACCTCTGCTAAGCCCAGTGTCTATGTCACATACTTGGTGCATTTGAAACCTTAACGCTCTGGTAAATGTAGTATGCGTTCTGTTTCCTGGCACGGATCTGGTTAATATTTCCCACACGCATTGCTTTAATGGTGCTCTAGGCCGTCACGATCGTCCTTCCCCCGTTAAGCACAGGGTCAATGTCACATACAGGATGGTGCAACATATATGTCCCCATGGTATTCAAAATATATACCCATTTTTTACATAACGCGCCGTCGCTGATATCACGCAAAATGTGCATCCAAAAACTGTCTTCATTTGTGGAGCAGTTTGTCACCTAAATTGTTATTGTTTATATTCTGCTGATGAAATTACTGTTTTCCTTTCACAAATTTTGCACAGGCAAATACTACACATTGTTCAGATCTAGATAATGATGGATTTAATTACATATTACGTGTTCACAAGCATACACGTGTTAGAGATACTAATGACAATCCGGTTGCTAAGACTATCTACAGTTGTTTTGCATACATATAATTCGATTCTAATTAAACAGTACCGGATATTGATATACTTGTGACTGAATGTGTTAATTGGCCTTCATAACAGATAATAATTGTCATTACATATCTAAATGATGAATGTCCTCATTTTTATATAATACGCATTGTTCAATGAAGCATGACACAACTAACAGATTACTACTTGCATGTAATAACAAAATGCAATTGACTGTATACTAGATGTGTATCGGGTTAATGATTCATATATTCAGTCCTAATATTACAATTTTACAAGGGTAATTAATTAAATAGTATGTCCTAACGTTTCTTTATTATCGGTCGCGTTTCAACATTTGTCACAGTTTTCGACTACATTTCATAATTTGTTTATTGAAATATCAGTAATATCATATATATTGTGACATCACACACTAAATGTAGCGACGTCATTAGTTAGAATATATAATGAGTAAAATGCTACAATATACTACTTTGTATTAAACTTTAGTTTGTAGAGTTATCTTACTTAGAACACTAGTTGTGTGTATTTAAAGTGAGGACATATATTTTGAACCACCCTGTAATTGTTGTATTCGAAACATTAACGCTCGGGTAAATGTCTTATGCTCTCTGATTAACTTTATGGATCTTCTTGATATTTCACACGCATTGCTTTAATGGTCCTCTACCGCTCTGTGACAAATCCACGATCGTCCCGCACCCGATAAGCCCTGGGTCACAATAACATTCACAATTGATGCATTCGAAACTTTAACGTTCGGGTAAATGTCTTATAATTTCTGTTTCCTTGCACGGATCTGCTTGATATTTCACACACACATTCCTCTAATGGACCCTGTGAAAAATCTACGATCATCCTAACCCTCTAAGCCCAGGGACAATGTCACATTCTTGGTGCGTTCCAAACCTGGGTAAGTGTTTTATAATGTCTGTTTCCCTGCATGGATCTGCTTGATATTTCACACACACATTGCTCTAATGGACCCTGTGAAAAATCTACGATCATCCTAACCCTCTAAGCCCAGGGACAATGTCACATTCTTGGTGCGTTCCAAACCTGGGTAAGTGTTTTATAATGTCTGTTTCCCTGCATGGATCTGCTTGATATTACACACCTCATTGCTCTGATGGTCTGCTATTATGCTGTGACAAATCCACAAATTTCTGGCCCTCTGTGTTTTCAAATGGGCCTCGTTTTCTTTGGCTGTCATCGTTCGTGTGCCGACAAGCCACATTTGTAGTTTGATAATAATTTTCTTTTTCATTTATTTTTTACTTTCCCAGATCACTCGCAGGGTCAAATATATTCAGGAAACCAATACAAATCTTCAGTTAAATGCATTCTTCCTAAGTCAATACCTCCACTTTCCAACCTTTTAGGGAGTGGGGCTACGTGACTCTGGCGTAGCGAAGGCCTGGCATCAGGATGTTCTAATTTCAGGGCTGAATATATATATATCTCTGTAAATATTTGTTGTTGATTTTGGAACCCCCTTCCCCGCCCAACCCCGGCCCATCAAAACAGGTGAAATATTGGAATCGACATTGAAACACGGCCTAAATTACATTAGCCGTTGACAGGCCATTAACTACCATTAAATACCTTGATTGATATCAGTCCTGCGTTGTCATTGTTCGTATGTTTGTTTGTCAATACTATTGTAAAGGACTTTAACCTGAATCATATTTTAATAAAATAACGCTTACATATTCACATGATTTTTTAATTTTTGATTGGAGGCTGGTCGGGAGCATACCCAAGGATAAAACCAATGATGTGATTCATCCTACTAATCTTACTACTTTTAGGGCGCGATGGGTAATTTAACGATCGGGATTCATCCTTACCGGTATCCCGAACGGAGACCTGGTTTGACCCTCAGGTATGTCTTTGGCATTCTTGTATGTGAGAGTTTAATCTGGATATACCCCTTGTATGAGTAATACGATTGTTTCCAATGTTATTACTTTTATAATGTCAGTGTTTTTGCATGGATTTCACTCATCCATTGCTTTGATGGTCTGCTTTCATTATGTGACAAATCCACGCTTCTCTGGCCCTCTGTGCTTTCAAATGTACCTTTGGCTGCCAGTGGGGACATTCGTGTGTCGACAAGGCCACATTTCCAGTCTAGTTTCATTTCCCGCCACATCAATGCTACCTCCCATGCCCAAGGTCATAACTTTGTAATTTCACATGCAGTAGATGCGTGCACGTTTAGTAGTAGTTTATACATTCACCTATAACTAGCCTGGAGGAATTATTGGACATGATGGAAATGTAGTATAAAGTTTTTTCTTGATCGGTTAAAGTCCATATGGTTTCAAGATGACAATGTTCAGAGTGTATGCAACAATTCATCCGGTTGAATTTTCAAAATTCAAGATGGCCGCCAGCACCCATCAAAATCACTGCAATCACTATAACTTCCAAAGTACTGGCACTATGACAACAAATGTGCACTTTTAGAAACAAGGATGACACTTTGCACAGGTTTTTTTTTAGCATGCTGATTCCAAAAAATAGGAACATTCACAATGTCGCCATAAAATAAGTTTTTGTCAAAGACGTTGAACATTTTTGTCTCACGATTAAAATATGGTAATAGCATAGAAGATACACTAGTCAATCATAATGACAAGTGGCACAAAGCCTGTGATGTGTAACAATACAAAACTTGAGGGGGCCAACAGACTGCAAGAGCAAGGCTCACATACATCCATATGTCAATGGGCACATCAAGTTACAACTACAGCCCTTTTCCTTCGTCTTAACCGACCATTCTCAGAGTTCATTCCAAAACACCCGATGAAGAACAGCTGCACTTTGAACCGTGGTGTAAGCACATGTAATCTGATCATCCCCAGTTTGATTACTGGCTCAACGCTATGAAACTGGAACTCCTCTTCCTACAGTTTCTCAGGTCACATCTTGAGAGATTATTTGGTATCTACGTGAAATCGACATTAAATGCACTACATAGATGTACATGCAATATATAAGCATCTACATGAGTGTAAAGGCCACACTAATGTATTAAGCTATCACAGTAACGCTATGGTAATAAGTATACGTTATTTTCACATGTTGGATCGGTGTCAAGCTACACGAGTGAGCTACTTGATCAGGAGCTACACTTGTCAGGAATCCCATGTTGATATGGAACTACACCGGTCGCAAAACCTATAAGACACATTCCTGCAGTCACAGCCACATTTGATTGTATGTGGCCATATGTAGAGATCCGTAGCAACTGTAGAAACGCACTATCATTGCGCAGCGGAACAGAGTGGAATATATTCAGATACATATCGAATAACCCATTTATTGTATACGTACATCACTTACAAGACGAAGGTGATCAAAAATACGCGGACTTTTACTGTAGTTTAATTATTATAACGTGCATAATTCTCACATTTTACACCAATGTTCATCTAGCAATTATGCACAAGTTGATACATTTGCATTTAAAAATTATTGTACTGTGCATCTCATATGTGCATTTCTGTATCCATAGTAGCGAGGTACCGGTGCAAACCAAATATTAAAATGTTTGCTTCTGCACTAGTTAATAGAATATATAGTATATGACCAGCACCTTCCACTGAAAATCGTCTGGTGATAGATCAGATATTACATGCGATAATGCGTGTATTAATAAACTGAACAGTGATTTGAAAGTGGTCGCTAAATGCTATCACGTAGAAAACTTCGTCGTCAGAATGGCCAGAAACCAGTGTAGTGATATAATACAGTTTTGCGTGGATCAAAAGTAAACCACATAGCAAACCTATTAGCTGATGAAACATTTGAATAATACATCATCAGTGTGCCGACTGATTGTATATAAGTGGACTAAACGATATTTAAACTATCCGGAGGGGCTTGCGAAAAGCGGAGGGAAACGACGTAAACCAATTGTTAACGCAAAACGCGTAGCACCAACATGGGACTACAATGGAAACAACCGACATTCCACCATAATAGACGAGTATCAAAGTAGAGCGACGTCCATTACGAAACGGTTCAGAAGACATTAATAGAAGATTTGCAGACGAGTAATGTATATGTCCGATGAGTTCCCAGTTAATGACTGATACAGAAATAGAATGATGAAAGTAGCCTAAGCATTGCTCAACGTCGACCACCACAACGTCCACGTTGACGTTGCGCCGACATGCATGAGACGCATTTCTTCAATACGTCAGTGTAAGATAACTACTTGCGTAAGGTTCATGACATTTCTAACCAACATTAAATATCGTTTGCTTTTCCGAATTGCTGATACACCCCGTGTATTGTATGTACGTGAGATAGGACCCTCGAATCACGGGTAACACACATGGATGGTTGCCGATACACCCCGTGAATTATATGTACGTTGCGGAGAGATAGGACCCGTTTACCACGGGTAATACACGTGCGTGTTTGCCGATAAACCCCGTGTATTGTATGTACGTGGCGGAAAGATAGGCCTCGTGTATCACGGGTAACACACATGCATGGTTGCCGATACACCCCGAGTATTGTATGTACGTGGCGGATGGATAGGCCCCTCGAATCACGGGTAGCACACCTGATTGGTTGCCGATACACCCCATATATTGTACTTATATGCTTTAGAGATGGGTCCCTTGATTCACGGATAGTACGCATGCGTGGTTGCTGATACCCCCTGTGTTGTATATACCTGGCAGACAGATAGGCCCCTCGAATCACGGGTTGCTGATATACCCTGTGTATCTGTTAAATCTAGCTAAGTATCTCATCGTACAGGTTAATACTCTCGTTAGATATACATGGATCAGAATTTGTATAACATATATTTACACTGACCATACATTCATGATGGAAACGCCCATTCAACGTATTGCGTTTACATCCTAGTAAATTTCGTTCGCCCTACGTGACATCGCGCGATCTTGTTGATTGGGTAACGTTTGTTTGATGTCATTAATCTACACGACGTTATCAATAACGGCACGCTCTTGACCGGCAAATACAATGGCATCGTTAGCATTAAGATAATCGCCTCGCTAGCAACATTGTTAAGAACTAAATTGCTCGTTATTGAATAAACGAAAAAAAACGGCGAACATAAATCCCTAGTGAAATTTACATTATGCGGTCGGACGTGGGTCGTTTGCAGAACAGAGCCATGTCCCTAGTCACACATCGATGCCAAATATTATAAAATCGGTGAAGCGGTTTATACGCTATCGAATAAACAAACTAAACGTTAACGATTAATGCCAAACAATGTGAACATAACGTCCTCGATGACCTTCACATTAGAAGCTCGGACGTGGGTCGTATGCAAAACACATGGACTACCGGTATAGCCCCTATTGCCTATCGGCAATGGTATACTACGTAATAAAGGCACGGGCTATTGCTTCGGACTCTACGCACTTTAAACAGACCAAATGTTTGTAATACTATAGTAAACGCAACAGCCCATTACTTAATACACTTGTATACATTACCAGGTCATACATACACGTATGTTACACGGTAGGGTGGTTATTGTAAGGAAGGAAGCATAGTGCAGTTGTCCTAATTTATAAACTGCATACGACCATGAAGAGTAGTGTTATCTACATAACTCGATTAAGCTACATTTTGGCATTTTCATAATACCCTAACCCGACAGTTATGTCACTCAATAACACAGGGCGACTTGAGTTACAAAAATTACGGGTTAATCATACCCGTGACCCTTCCTTTGAGTTTTGTATCAACAGCAACAAATTGTGCACACCTTTTCAATATCAGATCATGTTTTTGTCTCTGATATCTCACGGTTTCAACTATGTATTTTTAAATTTGCCATTGTTGCGCTAGTATCACAAATCAAGGTTCAACCGTCATGAACACGCCTGAACTCGTTGAATACTAACAAAAGGCGATCGTAGGGGCGTATCTCACCCAATACAAACATGACCAATGAGTCTAGATTACTCGAATGATCCTGGGTGATTAGGTGTCAATGTGAAGAAGCTACTAATAAACTTTCAGTTATTAAACATTCAACTAACGTATCAGGAGATAAACAAAATTTAGACTTACGTCCAAGTTTTGATGCACGTGACCTATATTAAAAGTTAAGTAGGTCAATGTTACATGAATGACCCCATGGTGGTTAAGTATCAATATAAGCACACTACTGATGAAGTTTAGCGAAGATCCAACAAACCTTTATTATGCGATATTTGGACGTACGTACAAACTTTTGACGGACTTACCTACATGTATATTTCTAAAAAATATTAGGGGTCAATGTAAGGAAGCTACTGATATAGTTTGGCGACAATCCAATTAACGATGAGGAGTCAAGCGAAATTTGGACGTACGTCCACGGTTTGCTGGACATGATATATCTTTCTAAACAGTACGTCAAGGTGACTTGAATGACCCAGTGTAGGTATCAATGGAAGGAAGTTTGGCGAATATCCAACTAACGCATCATAATATATATATATATGAAATTTGGACGTACGTGATCTATATTTCGAATGTCCCAGGGTCGTTAAGTATTAGTGTAACGAAGCTATCATGCATTTTGGTGAACATCCGATTAAGGTATCAGGAGATATACGAAATTTAGACGTTTGACCAAATTTTGACAACGTGACGTGGTTAGGTATCAATTTCAGAAAGCCACTCATGAAGTTTGATGAACACTCGACTAACGTTTCAGAAGATACACGGAATTTGGACGTACATCCCAGTGTTGACGGGCATGACCGATATGTCGAGAAAAACAGGTCGAGGTCACTTGAACGTCCCATTGTGGTTACATGTAGCTATCAATATAAGGAAGCAACTTTGGCGAACATCCGATTAACGTATCAGAAGATATATGAAATGTGTACGTATGTCCAAAGTTTGACGAACGTGACCTACATGTATGCTTCGGGTAAAGTAGATCACTGTCAGTCGAATGACTCTGGGTTGTAAGGTGTCCATGTAAGGAAGCTACCAATGGAGTTTGGCGAAGATCCGACTGCCGTATCAGGAGATACGCAACAATGGATGTACATCTAAAATAATTGACACAAATGTTAAGGTCACCAATGTGAAGATCTAGGTCACCAAAATGTACGTCATAAAGTGTTGACGACGACGAAGACGCGGGAATTGTAACCGCTATGTCTCAATTTCCATTATCGTGGGTGAGACATAAATGTTAAACACACACCAACTTTCTAGCACCAGGACATTTCTCCACATGCGTTTTATATCGACAGACATACCATATCTGTATTCTGACACATTTCCTAATGTGCATGACTAATTTACGTTTTCTTTGGGTTATTGTTAATCCATTATGTTTCAGTTTGCTCAAAGCAGTACTTAACTACAATTTAGAAATGAATACAAACTGCAACTGACGCCATTATTTATAGAAGTGGACAGACACGTTGTGATCAACCGTCATTCAATTAACTCCGGCATTGTAGTTTTTTGGATCATTATTTTTATGTTTAGAGAAATGGCAATTTGACTGTTTTGGACGTTTGTTATCCACCCGACTTTAAATGGACTTTAAACAGTGTCATATCTGAAGACCGGAGATCGACTGGACTCGTGTTATTTGTAGAGGCATATATGGATCAACTAGACATGCACGCTACACGTCTGGCTGTTGTTCTGGTGAGTGAATGCTTTACTTCGTTAATATACGACGTTGGGTCAATCAGCAGTGTCACTCCAACATGCAATACAAAGTATGTAATGCAGTGTAATGAGATGTAATTAGATTTATGTAATCAGAACGATTGTCAGTGTAGCATATAGTAGGGTATCCGGAATAAAAAACCTATGGCTTTTGTGAAGAAGCCGGAGAACAAGCGGGAGTCAATGCCTTCCCTGTTGACAATACAATACTAATATGCAAACAAAACTTCGTGTGGAGCCATTTTATTCGAGACTACAGTCTCGGTGCTGTCTATTCCCAGTCCAGGTAGATCGTCATCTTCACGGTCCACGGATCAAAACCACAATCAAAACGGCGTCCAAGATGGCCGCCAACATCGCTAGCTCTCTAAGCTGAGCAAACATGGGATATTTGGAAAATTATATTCGCATTTGATATTTCGATTACTAGGTGACATTTCAACTGTGCCATACATTAACACATAATATGATATATTGATAGTATGTACAGTAATCAAGGTGGACACCCAATTTCGAGACACGTCGCAAATTGACGTACATCTGTATATAAAACAATATAACATTTAATTTTACCCTAATTACTATATTCGAATTTGCTATTTGGGCTGTAAGGATACATGTAATGCATATTTTGTTATGCCCCTATGCGATAACGAGGGGGTGGCATAATCCTGTTTCTTTTTAGGGTCCGTCCGCCCGTCCGTGTACATTTACGTCGAAGAAAGTGTGTAGGAGTTTCTCCATCATGTAATATCTACAATATTACTTGAAGGGTTGCTTTAATATTTTGACAGTTTATTCACATGAACACACGTGACGCACCCTCACCACCAATTACTGACCTTTGTGACCTTAGAAATGGTGCTGAAACACTTAATAGCAATTTTGCTACGTCGAAAG
>CM055275.1:38626103-38669580 GCA_029237695.1 Conchocele bisecta
CTACGTCGAAAGTTTGTAACAGTTTCTTCTCCATCATGTAATATCTTCAATGGTACTTGAAGGATTGCTTTAACATTTGGACACTTCATTCACCTGAATATGTGTGACGCAATCACAATACCAATGCCATGATATTGACCTTTGTGATCTTCGGAATGTTTCTGAAAAACTTAGTCATGTTCTTACGTCAAAAAGATAGTAAGACTTTCTCAACTGACTTGAAATGTGCGTAAATTTAAAGTTTCTTTTGTTATTACGCACAATCTCCAGTTAGAGTCTAGTATGCCATGGGGGCATATCCATATTTTACAAACATAATGTCTAGTTTATTATATCATGAAGAATGATAATGAAAATGGTTTGCATTTTGTATCAATCTCACAATAATGACATACATCTATATATACAGTATTTACACCATTTAGAGTAATGCAATTTATTATATACATACCCATGAAATACATAGTTATACGATGTAAATAAAAGCCATATGTTCTCATCAATGAAATAAACAACTTCCGGTGAAAATACGACTACTTCCGCTATCTATATTTATAATGCGCTCCTGCAGTGCCCGACTGCAAATACACATTCATTACCGTATACAGTCTAAAAAACTGCTAATTTCCATGGAGCGGTATATAATAAATAGAATATTCATATTTTTGCAACGAATATGACATATAGGTTCATCTCGTGGTGTGACATGTCCATATTTCACGAGTGCCTAACTGCACTCGTGAAATATGGACATTTCACATCACTCGATGAACATATATGTCATATTCGTTGCAAAAATATGAATACCCTCTATGTATCCGAAACGGTAGATCAGCGCAGTGTGATGCCATACGAGGGATGTTCATAAACTACCCAGACATGTATCATAGCTTTGTTATGTTTTTATCGAATTTCAACTAAATTATGATACCTTGCAGCCTGGCCCATTAAGCCAAGATAAAGTATGAATAATGTGTATGGCTCGCGTTGCAGTAGCTATGATAAAGATTACCATGATATAGAGAATAGTAGGTTAATGCCGTTAACATAGAGAATAGTAGGTTAGTGACGTGAATATAGAGAATAGTAGGTTAGTGCCGTGAATATAGAGAATAGTAGGTTAGTGCCCGTGAATATAGAGAATAGTAGGTTAGTGCCGTGAATATAGAGAATAGTAGGTTAGTGACGTGAATATAGAGAATAGTAGGTTAGTGACGTGAATATAGAGAATAGTAGGTTAGTGACGTGAATATAGATAATAGTAGGTTAGTGCCGTGAATATAGAGAATAGTAGGTTAGTGCCCGTGAATATAGAGAATAGTAGGTTAGTGACGTGAATATAGAGCATAGTAGGTTAGTGACGTGAATATAGAGAATAGTAGGTTAGTTCCGTAAATGTAGAGAATAGTAGGTTAGTGCCGTGAATATAGAGAATAGTAGGTTAGTGACGTGAGTATAGAGAATAGTAGGTTAATGCCGTAAATGTAGAGAATAGTAGGTTAGTGCCGTGAATATAGAGAATAGTAGGTTAGTGACGTGAATATAGAGAATAGTAGGTTAGTGCCGTAAATGTAGAGAATAGTAGGTTAGTGCCGTGAATATAGAGCATAGTAGGTTAGTGACGTGAATATAGAGAATAGTAGGTTAGTGCCGTAAATGTAGAGAATAGTAGGTTAGTGCCGTGAATATAGAGAATAGTAGGTTAGTGACGTGAGTATAGAGAATAGTAGGTTAATGCCGTAAATGTAGAGAATAGTAGGTTATTGCCGTGAATATAGAGAATAGTAGGTTAGTGACGTGAATATAGAGAATAGTAGGTTAGTGATGTAAATGTAGAGAATAGTAGGTTAGTGCCGTGAATATAGAGAATAGTAGGTGTGTGACGTGAATATAGACAATAGTAGGTTAGTGCCGTGAATATAGAGAATAGTAGGTTAGTGACGTGAATATAGAGAATAGTAGGTTAGTGACGTAAATATAGAAAATTGTAGGTTAGTGCCGTTGCCGTGAATATAGAGAATAGTAGGTTAGCGCCGTGAATGGGAAACATATCTGATAAGGCTTAGCGAACGGGATGGGCGAGGCTCTCCAGATATTTTTCCCATCCACGGCACTAACCTACTATTCTATGTATCCAGTCAACACCTACATGTGGCTTTAAAGTCCTAAAAAATAAACTCCAATCACCGCACATATTCATACATGTACGCAGTGATTAGATCGTATTGACAGGATATCAAAAATGTTTTACGGCACCGTGTTTCACGGACGCATGTTAACCCAACGAATATGGATTTTACAGAACCTGTCCGGGTAGTTTATGAACACCCCTCGTATAAGTATTTTATGTTATTTATGCTTCAAAAATGACTCAGCATGGTCCGGGGTAATTATCTGATGCATTGTCAAGCACACGTATATATGTGACTGCATGTATACAATACCAGGGGGCCGTTTCGCTAAACTTCGTAAGACTAAAATGTTCGTAAGTGCAAAATTATGATAGTCTGTAAATGTCACATTAACAACTTATTTTTTCTTGTAAACAAATATTGGATTTACATTTATTGAGCATAGGCTGCATATGCAGCCTATGCTCAATAAATGTAGATCCATCAATTAAAATTTCCAGACGATGCTAAATGTGCACTTACGAAGATTTTAGAAGTTTAGTGAAACGGGCCCCAGTTTCAGACGGTTAATGCTCATGCATAGGTCTAATATTTGAAAATAAATGAAGTTTTATGTTTTGTTACAATGTAAGCAGCATTCTACAAATTAAGGAATTAAGCAACACAAATATACATGTATTTCGGCAATTCAGTATAATCCGACAGGTGCCTAATCTGTCAGCCGTCATTATTTCTTGAATGACCTCCGTACCTGCGTTACTCTCCAATTAAATGACCAAAATGAACCATCCCATGCACCGGCCACATATGGCGATACATTACACACTACGCTGACGTTATATCCCGGGAGAACGTCAACAAAATACTATATCTCGAAATCCTTATAGTCTGCGCATTGAAAACTACATACTCGCCCATCGTGCCGACGATAACGGCAGACGACATATAAACTCATAATTTAATACCACATCCATGTGTTCGGTATATATATGCTATTATTGTTTGGAATATGTTTTGGGATTGTAAATACAATCTATATTTACTCTCACCCGCCATAATCCGCGCGTGGATGTCGCGGGGATTGTCAACACCTGATGTACCTGCCTGTCACATTGTATAGCTATGACTGTCATTGTTTCAGGCGGTATTGTCGTGTATGATATACGTGCGGGTGGATGGACAAGTCATTACAAATACTACTACATACACCGGCCAGACGGCGACCATTATATGTCCACTACAAGGGAATTACACATTTAAATCATGGAGTGGACCGCCAAATGACACCATATACAGCTTTGCAGGCTATTCCAATATAAACCCGAACCTCGACAACGTCGACCGGTTGAGTGTTGCCGTCAACCAGCGGAAAGTCGTCATCACAAATGTCACCAAGTCGGACGCCGGCACGTACACATGCCTCGTAATCATCAGTGGTCGTTCCGTAGAAGGACGGAATACATTGATTGTCAGAAGTAAGTACGGTTCTTCATCATAATTATGCACTATGTCTGACTGGTATGCTACATGTATCCAATTACCAGGGCCATACATCAGGTTGAAATTGTGTAGCCCAATTATCACATGGCTTTATGAATGTGTTGGGAGAATGGGTCGGTACATATTGGTCGTGTACAGCTAATCATGATATACACTGTTCGCCATTTAGTCCATGGATCTATGCATTTACATTTACAGTTTATATTTTCTGACAGTTAAAATCTTAACTATTAGAAGGTGGGAAACGAAGCTTGTCGTCTGCTGTTGTTATATACGTCATCTGCTTTCTGAAAAAAAAACATGATTTGACATCACTTTAGAATCATTTCCATTGGAAATGATTCTAAAGTGCTGTTAAATCATACATTTTGCTAAGACAATTAGTAAATATAAAATAAACCGCAGACAAAAGAATTTCAGCATTGCAAGGGTTATAGAGAATAATGAGAAAATCATAGGGTCCAGGTTTTTTGACCCCATTAAGCCTCGTTTTGGGCCAAATCCAAGATGGCCGCCATCTGAGAACCGAGTATTGCAGATCTCGGCATCCGGTGGTCTGATTGTGTTGATCTTGGTGTCTATTTTGGGGTTATCAGAGCCACTGAGTCGATTGGTGATATTTTTGAGATGATTCATGGTCAAGGTCACACTACAGAGGTCAAGGTCAAGCTCAAATGACCCAACAATTGCAAAATTTTGGCTTCGCGACCTTGAATATATTATTTTTTTCTTATTTTGCTGTAATATGTATTCTTTTACAATATGCTGTGTCAATCTATGTTTACCCCAAAGTAAAGTAAGGGCAATGAACACACGAGAAAATATTATCTAACTGATTTATTGTACGAATGTGTCGAATATGCGAAAATATGTGAAGAGACAAATTGAAAAAATGACAACACTGAGCTATACTTTCAAACACTGTATCTCATAGAGTGCCACTGACGGTTTCTTGTTAGGAATCTATAATTTTATAATGCCTATTCTGAAGAAAACTGTAGTGTCAACAGCATCATATGCATGATAAAATTATAGATGTCTCCCGAAAATATGAAACGTTTAGTACTTTCGGCTGCACGACCTCAACTATTCTCTGGCAATGTCAGAGTAATTTAGTGAAAGTTTTAAATGTTTCAAGGTGAATGTCACTGACTGAGAGTCGAGGTCAGGACTTATAGGTTAGATACGGCGCTTTCCTCCACCACCTCCTCCTCCTCTTCCTCATCCATTTGATAGTCCTTGTGGTTGTTGCAACCTTCTGCATAACACTTGCAAAGAGGTGTGCAAGCTAGACCATTCTTCGCACAGGAACAGTTCCCTTTGCATTCTCCCTTGCATCCACATTTAACCAGTTCAATTACAGCTCGTGGTGCTGGTGGTACAAGGCATCTGATTGGAAGCTCATCTTCTGACCAGCCATTCCCACGCAGACGCGAAAGTGAGAGCTGAGGAGAAGTGTAGCCCTTGTCACGCATGACCGCATAGTTGGCCCGCTGTATATGAGGGATCAGTGTGCTACGGGTTGGAGGGAGCATCTCACTCTCAAGATTTCTAGCACTGAATAGTTCCCAGCGAAGGTCAGGTAGGATACGGGTTGAGCTTGTTGGAGCGTACACTTTACATACGAATGTCTCCAGGTGTTGAAGGTTGTCGGACATGACAGGCATGCTTTCACTCTCAGATGTGGTCGGCAATGATATAGGCCCTTCCCCGAGATGCCTGAAGGTCTCAATGATGGGATCCGTGTCATCAAGCGAAAGGAAAGCAGTCATCCAGGTCTTCTTGGAGATTCCTACAAACTTGCCTCCCCAGTCTGCCCCTGTGAAATGGTGAAAGCCCAGCAAAGCTCTAGACTTCTGCCTCCCAATGGCTTGAACTCGCTCGCACACGTCTATCTCTCGGTGCTTTGCCCCTTTCCCGGTCCGAAGCTTCAGTTGAGTAAGTGCACCAAGATGCTCGCATGATACTAGGTCCATGAGTAGAACGAGCACGTCGGTGTCAGGAGACCAGACGTGCACTTCACGCCAAGTGCGCTCTTGTAGACTCAACATGACGTGGAGCGGGATCAGTGTATCAGCCTCCTCATGTGAGTGTGACTCAACCGAGCTCCATGGGTTTATGGTCTTGGCAACCGTGTCATACACCACCACGATCTTCACGTCTTCACCATCAAACTGTTCCAAGAGGCCCTGGGCAAGGTGGCATGAGAGATTGTGCTTCGTAGTTGTACATGACAGTAGTTGCTTCAGTGAGATAGCGTTGATTGACATGCCATCGTGGACGTCATACCCGGCACTCGCAGCATGAATAGTCACCGCCCTCTTACTCCTCGTCTTCGCCTTCAGACCCCCCTCCACATATCGATCGAAGATGATTCTTGCTTCCACGTATCCCTTCATCATCCGCTCAATTCTTGTGTTGAATGCTGTCTTGAGATGAAGAATGGTAGTCATGCCAGGAGTCTTCTTCATACCATGTAGAACAGCCATTGCATCGATGATAAGCACACGAGGCAGTGTTTGCATCAGATGGATCAGGAAGTGCAGAAGACGGCGGGACACTGGTGGCACCTGGAGTCCGAGCAGGCACGGCAGGTGACGGCGATGACTTTGCGGTTTCTACAGCATGGATGATGCTTGCCTTATCGGTAGGAAGAAGTAGAGATCCGTCAACAGCAAATATGGAATGAGGGATGACGGATAGCTCGTAGTTGCCAATCATGTCTGCCAGCTTGGGAACTAGGTCAGGACGTGATTCCTGGATGATCAAATATCGCCCCAAGAACTGGCGGTCCTCTCGTAGTTTGAAGACCTTGCCACCAACCTTGACCTTTGTCTTCTGTGTCCAATTGGTGAAGTGTTTTAGTTTCAGCTTCTTCATGGGATCCCAGATGGATTGAGTGGATGTGGTCAGAAGTCGATCGTTGACAAAAGCCTCGTAGGCTTTTTGACCCTTCTCGGGGTACTGCAGAATATCGGGCTTCACCGATAATCGCAGATGATACGATGCTTTTCAGTGGAGCTGTAATCACAAATATATTTCCTAGGCAGTGCATCTGCATGCAGCTTCGGAGCTTCACGGCATTCTGACTTGATCGCACAGACACATTACCTGAAAGCTGGTAGTGCTCACCAGTGGAGGTGGCAGATGAAGATGGGAAGCTACTCAAGAAGTTTTTGACGATTCTCGCAAGATACGGTGTAGTGTGAACCAGTCGATCAAGGGATGATTCATCTTGAGTGAGTCCAACTAAGCCGCCCTGGCCATTGAGGTCCTTTATTTTCTGCTCAAGATTTTGATCTGTGAATAGAGAGGTGAAGGGGATATATGACTTGGTCACGACGAATGTACCAGTTTTCAGAGCTTCCCATGTCAACGGGTCCTCTGTCTCGAGCTCATTCATCTGTGCCAGATGGAGAGGCATGAGCCGTGCATAGTTCAGAAGGTCAGCTGCAAAGAAATACTTGATCTGGTTGTCCAGTGCAGCAAGATAAGCCAGCCAGTCACCTTGACGACATGCAGCAATGGTCTGCAGCAGGGCTTCAACTTGATCCAGATACTGGCTGAAGAAGCTCGCGAGTTCACCGATTTCCTCGTTCTCATTCTCCTCAATGTGACTACCATAAAATGCTTCTAGGTCCTCGTAGATCTTAGCCATATCTGGTTCACGCTTGTGTAGGGCCTCCTTCAGTTGCTGACACTGTAGACGAACAGGTCCAAGTGGTAGATCACTGGATATCGCCTCAAACTTCATCATCATGATCGCTACTGCCATCATGATGTGGTACTCCACTCCACGTTTGAACGCTTTTCCACCATAGATGCCACGCAGAGCGGCTGTAGTGTAGACGCCCGTTTCTACTGCCACAGTGTCCATTCCGCTGCCGTCTACGGTTTTTCCCAGAGCATGGAGAGCGGCGAAGCATATATGTAGACCACCAGTTTTGAGAATCCAGTTTTTGTTCTTCACTGATTGCTGGATTTGCATGGCACGGTTATAGAGATCAAGGTCGAGTTCGATGACTGTACGCCGCTCAGGTCCGACAACGATGGCCGGTATATTCTGCGTCAACCTCAAAACAGTATATAACGTGGCTAAGTCAGTAGGTGGGGTTTTGAACAGAGGAGCGAGCACCTCAGAATTCATCCTCTTTGGAAGAGTTGCTGTTTCGTGTGTCAGGAGGAGCGACTTTGTGGCTGCCCATGTTGGCATGATTTCTTTCTTGCCTATCTTCACCTTGTCATTTTCCCTGCTTTTCACACTAAGTATGGATGGAGTGGAATCGGCAGCATCACCGGCACCCGATGGGTCTTCATCATGGGGAGTGGACGAGTCGCAATCGGGAGGATTGGGTATGTCAACAGCTTCATTGCCCAGGACCAACAAGTCGTCATCAGGAGGAGCGATCGATTCACCATCAGGAGGATTCGATCCGTCACCAGATTCATTTCCCAGGTAGTTGGCCAGTACCCAGGTGCGGTTGTAGCGCTTGTATGGCTTCAGGAGATGCTTCCTTTCCCCAAACGTGAACGTCTCATACCTGATTGGCTTTTTATGGATGAAAGGTTCTTCCAGGTAATGAACTTCTACCTGAAGTGGCATGACTGGTGCCTTGTCAGGAATGACAAGTGGTTCTTGGATAGGCTCTGCATCTTCATCGTGACATTGGTTCAGAACAACGATGACTCCATGGAACGTATGCTGGCCATAAGCCGTGTCTTCCAGCATGTCGATATTGTCCACGGCAAATGTTATGTATATTCCCTTCTTCAACCAGTCCGGTAAACAGACAGCAATACCCCCAGGCGCATTTTGCATGCGTAGCAGCACGCCATGCTCAATGCGCTTCTCGATATTTAGGATGTTTGTGTAGCCTGTTCCAAGAAATACCGACGAAAAATTTGTGATGAGAGTCTTGTCCCGGACTCTAGCATGAATGGCAAGTGGGAGACCGATGGAGAGCGGAGTTTCGGTTCTTCGCTGAAAACCTTTGTTTGTTTTCGCCTTCAGCTTCACTTGTCTGTCTGTGCGGGTGTTCTGTATCAGAAACTGACATGCGACGTCCACTGTTTTCTTCTCTTCTGCTGTTCGTCTATCCCCGACAGTGCTGGTTCGGCCGAAAAGCAGATGTTTTACAAACACTTGCAGCATAGGCGGGTTTGCGAATGATCTGAGCTCACCGGTGAATCTCCAGTCTTTTCCGTCCAGAAGTTCATGCCTCAGAGCACTGGAGACATCAAGCAAAGCTGGAAGTATCGGATCATCTTGATCTCGCATGGCATAATAGGCTACAGCTTGACTGACTGAGTTAGACAGTGTGACCCTCTCTGGTCCATTTCGAGATACAGACTTTACGAACTCAACATGCGGTATATTTCTGAGAATGAGATCCTTGAGGAACTTTTTGTGGTGCCAACCAAACTTAAGATTGTGCTCCTTCAGCAATGACACATATTCATCGTTTATTTGGTTCATATTGAGGACGGCACCTTCAACTGACAGAGAACCACGAATATACATAAGCAATTGGGTGTCACACAGCTTTCTAATCACTAACTCATTGTCGTTCGAATTTTGAGTACTAGTACACGTTCGCTGAGCGGCACGAAGGCAAGCTGAATGATAGCACGTCTGAAGAGCCGAGGCATCCCCTATTCCTTCAAGGTCGGCCACACACGTACGAACAGTATCATCTGTAGTGTTGTCCTTAATATAGAGTAAAGTTTGGCCTCGGCCGTCACTGTAGATACAGTGCAAGGGATCTGTTGATGATGACGGACAGAATGAGCATGGTGCAAAGACACAGACAGCCTCTTTTGGGTTAGTTTTGAACCGCTTAGGTCTGAAATTGTCCTTGTTGTTGCCTGGACGGCCACCCGGTGAAACAGTGGCGGGTGAAGTTGTCCGAGACCTTTTTCTAACACGCTCCAGGTGTGTCTTATTTACTATGGGTTTACGGCATTCACTGTGATATCTGATCTTAGCTAATTCGGAAGAATCAAGTTTGGAAATTAAATCTACCAGTGACTTATATTTCAGTTCCCCAAAAGTTACTCTCTCACGAGCAGTATTACACATGTCATGGATATCGTCCAACTTCGGATTTTTTACAATGTCTCCCTTCCTCTTGCACACAACACACGTCAAACAATCGAATTCTTGTGACATTCTGGGGGTTACGCACGGTAGGTCATCTCAAATCAGCTACATCAATCTGAAAAAAAAACACTAGATGTAGAATAAACTTCTGTAATGAGGGTTAATCAGTACCTTAGCTGGCCAAATTAAAAAAAAAACTAAATATGGACCTAACCACACAAGGTCACCTTTTAAGAATTACAAACGGACAGACGGACACACAGCGAAAAATTCTTTAAAAAATGACAAAATCCACATCCAAAAATAAATTGGCCAGGGGAGGTCCTACAACAGAGCAAAAGGTTTTTTTTCTCCAGAAAAATTGTACCCAACCAATTCTTCTTGCAACCACGGTTACTGGTACCCACTGTTTACTGGATAATGTGTTCTATTAGACTACATTCGACATGGGATTTGAGAATACTTTAAAGTTTCTATGTAGACAAACCAGTACTATAACAGTAAGCCTGTAGTTAAAATGACGATGGGTATACATCAGGGGTGTAAAATTTCACGCCCGCTTACCTAGCTGTCTAAATTGGGATGCAGGGCGAGTAAGATTCTTTAATCATTCTTGTATAATCTTTCATTTTCAGGAATTAAAATTAAAATCCAAGAAAATAAGGGCTAGTGCTTATTTTTGGAATTTTACACCCCTGTGTAACATGTAGCAATACTTACCAGCAAATCACAAAAAGATTAAGATTTTGACAGATTTCCTCTTGCACACAACACACGTCGCATAATCCACTTCTTGTGACATTCTGAGTGTTAAGCACGGCAGATCAACTCGAATCAGCCACATCAATCTGAAACAAACCACACCAGATGTAGAATTAACTTCTGTGATGAGGATTAAACAGTATCATAGGTGGCAAAATTCGAAGAAAAAAACCACTAAAAATGGACCTAACCATACAATGTTACCTTTTAAGAATTACAAACGGACAGACGGACACACAGCGAAAATTCCTTAAAAATGACCAAGTCCACATCCAAAAAAAATTGGCCAGGGGAGGTCCTACAGCAGAGCAAAATGTTTTTTTCTCCAGAACAATTGTACCCAACCGATTTTTCTGACAACCACGGTTACTGGCACCCGCTGTTTACTGGTTAGTTTATGTTCTACAAGACTACATTCGACATGGCATTTGGGAATAATTTAAATGTTCTATGTAGACAAGTCATCACTATAACAGTAAGCCTGTAGGTAAAATGACAATGTGAATACGTATAGCAATACTTACCAGCAAACATATTCAGATTTTGACAGACGATATTTCTCTTGTTGTTGTTGTTGTTGTATTTCTGATATTCAGCCACTGACTTTTCGTTCCACCTACTCTCCACAACCACAACGAAGTCTGGTAGCGTGGTGGTATTTCGGCCGAATGCGTAGAGTTGACAGGTCTGCATACGAGTTTGGAGCACTTCGGCTTTGTATCCATCGCGTAGCAAAATGGGATATAGGGATGCAAAAGTCGTTATTTGACCTTGCTCTTGACCTTGATAGTGTGACTTTGATCGCTAATCATCTCCAGAACATCACCAATCGACACAGCATGTTGCAAAAGAACACGGTTAACAGTAAACCCAACACAATACATCTATCCGAAGTAGTGAAGCCAACATTTTACAATGTTTGGGTCATTTGAGCTTGACCTTGACCTCTGTAGTGTGACCTTGACCATGAATCATCTCAAAAATATCACCAATCGACTCAGTGGCTCTGATAACCCCAAAATAGACACCAAGATCGCCACAATCAGACCACCGGATGCCGAGATCTGCAATACTCGGTTTTCAGATGGCGGCCATCTTGGATTTTGCCCAAAACGAGGCTTAATGGGGTCAAAAAACCTGGACCCTATGCTTTTCTCATAATTCCAGCCCTGAAGATGCAATATCCCCCCCTAACTCAATTTGAGCAAACAAATCTTGCCAACTTGTTTTTTTCGACATTTCAGACTCCACTATTAATACATGTTGGGATACATATACATGTAGTTGAGTGCCTGTGCTGATTGACTAATACATATAGTTGATTGCTTGTAAACGAATTTTGAATGCATTATGACTATGATCATGATGATGTCACAAGGTCATTCTCGGGAGTGTCCATTTCTGAGAACGTTGTGAAACAGTTGAAAAGCCGTACCATATATATTATTATAACCCTGGTATACGGTTTCGTCATTTCGTCCGTCTGTTCGTCTGTAAGCACAGAGGAGAGGGTATATGTTGTAAATGCTCTTCTGTGTGTTGGGCAAGCTTTTTAGGGATCTTCTTGGGTAGGGTTAGGGTTAGTGTTGGGTATTTTTTATACAGTAAAAACCCAACAAGTATCCATTTGTAGGAACGTCCGTCCGTCTGTGTGTATGTACGTCCGTCCGTCCGTCCTTAAGATTGGCGTTAACGTTTTTATTTATCGGTCCAGGCGGCGGCCAGAGGTATCCGTAAGCCTCTGCTCATGTGCTCTACTTTTCATTAAAAATTATATAATAATTCCAGCACAAACATATTTACACAATTCCCTAACGTTTGATTGGCCCGTAGCAAGTATCTGTCCAAAATTTATATCCCAGTAAACTCCCATGCCGAACTACTTTCCGTAACCTTGAGGCGCAGTTAAAATAATTCTTAAGAAAACGGAAAATAAACACATTTTCTTGATGAATTTATTTCAAATGCTGGAATTATAAGGAATTAATGGCATTTTTGTTGAATTTATACGGGATATAAACTTGGAAAAGTCGCTGGAAGACTGGACGAGGCCTTCCGGCCTTCGTCCAGTATTCCCACGACTTTTCTAAGTTTACACCCCGATAAATTCCATAAAAAGGCCATTCATTCCTATACTCAACATATAAAATGCATACATACAATGTTAGTTACATGTACAATACCATTAAAGATACATTCCCACTCAGTAGGTGCAGATGCCATGTTATAATATTATAGGAATTAATGGCCTTTTGTGGAATTTATCAGGGTATAAACTTGGAAAAGTCGCGGGAATACTGGACGAAGGCCGGAAGGCCTCGTCCAGTATCCCCGCGACTTTTCCAAGTTTATATCCTCGATAAATTCCACAAAAAGGCCATTCATTCCTTATAATTCCAGCATTTGAAATACATTCATCAAGAAAATGTGTTTATTTTGACAGACGGCAGTCATTTGTATAATTTATGTATTGTATAATTGTAATTTCCTTACACAGATCTGCTTGATATTTCACACACGCATTGCTCTAATGGTCCTCTACCGCCCTGTGACACATCCTCGATCGTCCCGCTCCCGCTAAGGTCGCATACTTGGTGCGTTTGAAACCTTAATGCTCGGGTAAATGTTTTATAATTTATGTTTCGTTGCAATCACCTGCTTGATATTTCACACACGCTACTGCTGTGTGACAAATCCACGATCGCTAAGCACAGGGTCAAGGCCACATACTTGATGCGTTCAATGCTCGGGTACGTGTCTTATAATGTCCTTTCACTCGCACGGATCTGCTTGAAATTATCACACACCCATTGCTCTGATGGTCTGCTCGACAAGTGAGATATGTGGCGGACATTGGACATATAATATTGTATATAAGAACGTTATGTACAGGATAACTATGCTCCTAATTCCTCCTCCTATTTCTTCATGGTCGACAGCTGAAGTGAGATTTCGATAAATTAATTATAATATCCATGTGCCAAATGTAATATGTATGTCAAAATTGGTGAAGATTGAAACATTATTTCTGGAGATATACGAGTTATAAAAAGCTTTCTTTGGGCCACCCTGTCCTCATTATGCCCCCGGAATACGATGTATGTCGAAGGTACATAGTTTTCCTAATTCCGTCCGTCTTTCCGTCCGTCCGTCCTTCCACCAATCCGTTTGTCCGTCCATCCGCGTTAAATAGTTTGAGTACCCATCTATAACGGTAAATCTGATTGACCAAAAACTTCATATACTTCCTTATCATGCTTATCATCATCGATTTTTTCATTCCATACCACACCCATGCGGCAGTCATGTTCAATGTCAAGATCAAATTTGCGTCCGTTAATGTCCTAAATGTTGGTCACATATATTATCGGCATCAGCAGAATGAACCCGAATTTGAAGTTTGTGGTTGAAATTTTGATGATATAATCCGTCTGAAAGCAACTCATATTGGAATTGTGTTGGCCAAATATAGAAAAATATTTAATTCCTGTGTTCCTTTGTGGGTATTTTGACAGTATAACAGTGGTCCATATGTTCTGTATGGTGAATGTGTAGATAATTGACTTTTTATGTCGTGTGTAATGATGAGCATTAGTAGTTGCACAAAACTAACAATAATAATAATAGTATGTAAATTACCCAAAGCGAACGAAGTGGACCAAATATACCCAAAATACCCATATGACACCAGCATACTAACCATCTGTTCAAACACCTGTGTCCATTATATCTGCAACGGTAAGTCTATGGCATAACCGGCCTGATGGGTGGTGGGTTCGATATATAGTCATTGGAAACAATTAAACACTAATGCATTGACTATGCACTATTGTATTAACTACACACTTCTTAAACATAAGTCCATGGTCGTATATCATTAAATAACTTAATATTTAAACGTAAAGCCGTGCTCAATTAGCACCAGAATCCTTAAAACGATCCAACAGTGTCCAAATTGTTCGCCAAATTACGTGCCTGCAATGTCTGTTAAGCTCAATGCTCACAGGGCGACATATGGTCCGATTGTCATTATAGTCCGGCCGCCGGGAGCGTAAGCTTGTTTTTGAAAACTCAATTTTGTATTGACGATGTTGCTTGCCGAGACCACCCACATCAAGAATCCGACTGATGACACTCTGTCATCCTTGAGCTTTTTGATAAATTTTCATAAATCCAAAATGGCCACCAAACAATTATATTGTGCCATAATTATAGTTGTGTCCACGTTGACATAGTTTAAGAGTACAAAGCGAATTTACTTGACTAATCGAGATCAACATCAAAATTCAATTCAATTCATTGCTAGATGGCAACAATCCAGCATGGCCGCCAAACGTAAAGTATTTTACATATGACTGCTCTCACATGCCATAACAAAACAAAATGTATACTAATCCTTGATATATTGACACAATTAACGCTTTCAGTAAGTTTCATACACAATCAGACACGTTTGTGAAGAGCGAATGTCCAAGATGGCCGCCATATTTAAATGTATTATCCTATGACGATACTCATGGCGAGTAATAATTAAGTATATATTGCACATCGGTGTAGCATTCCTAGTAACTTGGTATAAAAGTACTGAAGTTAAGTATACTATGAACGCCTTTACAAACTTAGGAATATAATTAGGTAACTGCCAATGACGAAATCAATGATGGCCGCCAAATATAAAAAATAATTGCCTTGTTGTGAACATTGCATATAATTACTCAGATTATTGAGTAATTGAAGCATATTAGTATACAGATATCGGGCTTATGCACACATTGCATGACTTGTGTTATCTAGCTTTCGAATGCAATATTAGACACCTAAATATTAATGGCAGAAGTTTTATATAAATATAAAATATTTCATGACAATCATATTGTGTACTATTGTGTAAATAGGAATTGTTTATTTAAACCAATATTGTGTTATTTATAACCTTGATGCGTAATTAAACACTTGTGTCAATAGTAGAATTTCAAATGACTGCTAAATGTAATAATATTATCACTTACCATCTGTTACTAATTAACTCATAGCCATATAATTGCATTCAGTCACACAAGGCAGTACACTGGTATATACGTATTGTTCTTGTGGATAGAGGATATTCATATTTTTGCAACGAATATGACATATATGTTCATCGAGTGGTGTGAGATGTCCATATTTCACGAGTGCCGTTAGGCACGAGTGAAATATGAACATTTCACACCACGAGATGAACATATATGTCATATTCGTTGCAAAAATATGAATAATCTATTTATTATATACCGCTCCATGGTATATCATACCCAGAAGGCATGCCAATGTGAACATATTACCTTTATAATGATAATACAATATTTTATAATCACTATTTTACTTTGTATGCCCCCTGTCTCTGTAGAGCCGGAGGCAAATAGTTATTGGACTGTTTGTTCATCTGTCCACCCATCGGTGTGTCCGGCACATTAAGAAGTTCGACGTAGTTTTTCAAGTATGTCATAACTTCTACATCACTTGAAGGATTATATATTTCAACACAGCATACCTGTGGACAAATGTCACGCATCCATGCTGCCCTTAATATGGCCTTGACCTTTTGACCGTCACAACTTTGAACTTTTTCACACATTAAGTCGTTCGCCGGAGTTTCTCATTTCTGTTATGACATCTATCCCTTGACGGATTACTAAATATTTCAACACAGCATACTTATGGACAAATGCCACACGTCCATGCTGTCATTAACATGACATTGACCGTTTGACATTCACAACTTTGAACTTTTTCACACATTAAGACGTTCGATGGAGTTTCACATTTTTTGTCATAGCTTCTATATCCCTTGATAGATTGCTCCAATTGTTCAACACATCGTACTTGTGGATAAATGCCACCCATCCATGCTGCCCTTAATATGATATTTACCTATTCACCTTGAAAACTTTGATATTGTTCACACATTAAGAAGTTTGCCGGAGTTTCTCAATTATGTAATATGTTCTATATCCCTGTTAAACCAAATGGTCATATACTATGAGTGCACATTGTGGAGAACTACACGTAAGTAACATGTTCAGCACTGAATGATAGTGTCATGATCCAGTACAAAGCATCCTTACAACACCGCTTCACCTGCCGCAGGAGTCAATTATAATACGATTCTCGCGGTTTAGATACGTTGCTTCAAGTATGGAGTCACCGAATAGCCAAATTAATCTTCCATTGAACTTTGGCTTGTGATAAATGCAAGTAATATTGAACACATATGGAGAACTATTTCTGTAAAACATGGATATGTCCCCACTCCCCCCGTAAGTGGCACACTGGACTCTAACAGGAGACACTCTTACAAAGTGTTTGACATTTCGACGTAAATGTACACAGATGGACGGACGTACGGAACCTCAAGAGCAATGCCAAATGCCCCCATAATATAGCATAGGCGGCATAAATACATGATATATGTGCTACAACTGATTAGTGCTAATATATGTAGTATCGGAAATTGTCACTGTGATAGAATAATGAATAGAAGTTTCACAGCCTCTTCAATGAATGTTTTGATATACTACATAGGCTACGTTCGTCTTCTTTGTAATGTTCGTGGCCATTTTGAATTATTAGGTAAATTTAAAAATGGCAAACACATTGCATTAAACATGGATTTATTATTTGCATAGATCATGATGAACAAGTATACAACATACTCTGAATTATATTGGATAAATAGGTTTGACATGCATATGTTTGCTTTAATGGCAGCCATCTTGGTCGAGAGGCATCATGAATTTCTATGCGAGCGGGCGGACATAAACATTGATTGTGTGCACTAATCTTCTAAAATTGTTCCGTCAACCGATCTGAAACTATACACAAGTCTTCTACACATGTTGAAGATGTGTACCCTGGTGTTTTATGCCGAAAACATATTTGTAAACAAAAATATCGCTTTTTTAACCTAGCCATTTTTTCTACATTTGTGTAAGCAATTTTATAATGAGGTAAAGAGTTTGTGTACACTACTCCTCTAAAACTTTTCAACCAATCGATCTTAAACTATACACATGTCATTTACACTTATTGAAGATGTGCACCTTGGTGTTTTATGCAGAATACATGTTATTTTTTTTACAAATATTGCCTTTTTAACTGAGCCATTTGTTCTACATGTTTGTATGCAATACATTTTCCTTACACATCTCTACCTACATTAATATACATGTTTGTCACACAAGAGTCAGACTTCATTCTATAGATTTTCAAATTTGCATCAATGTTTCTTACAGCTTCACAGTTCTGGCCCATATTCGACGGGCATATTTTGTTATTTACGACACTCTTGTTATGGTATATTCTGATCAGTTTATTTTATTGATGAAGCCGGCATATCTGTGATGTAAACTTGCTTGACACAAAAGTGCCCATCAGGTGTAATAATAGCTTTGATGCCATACAACAATATTGAAAGTATTTGTTTCCTACATTTTGGCGGCCATCTTGGATTTTGATTAAATAGCTTTCAAAAATGTACCTAAAAACAAATGTACATTTATTGTATCATTAATATATAAATAAATGTACCATGCGCATACATTATAGTTTAGTGGTTCCTGTCAAAATAGGGATTGCTTTTTTGTATTGCAAAGGAAACCACCTGAGGCATTTTTTTTCAACCTTACAAAAATTATTATGTTTTGATAAATTGTCAAAAGTGTGTTTTATACATATATTTTGGTGGCCATTTTGGATTGTTGGTTGCCTATAACGCCCAAATGTATTTATGTACGTTGGTTGCACTTATGTTGCTAATCCACATATAAATATACATTTACTACATTTGAGTTCGTTCTTTTGTTGCTTAATGTCAATGGCAGCCATCTTGGATTTGACCTACTGGCATAAGCCACTGGGAACCTGACTCCTTCTGAATCATGCATCAATACTTCCCCTATCCCTGTGTTCGAGGCATCAATCCTCAGAATAAATGGTTTCTCCAATAGTCTGCGGCAGTCTGTGGTAGACTGTTGAATTTTCTGTAAAATCCAATCATCCCCAGAAACGATCTTACCTGTTCTTTGTCTCAGGTCTTTTCGCTCTCATAATGTCCTCTACCTTGTCTACTAATGGACTCAACTCACCATTTCCCACCTGGTGTCCCAGCAATTATAATGACCCAAAACCTATCATACACATGCTTGGTCGTGTGGTTAGCTCTGCATCTCGTAGTCTGACAATAATCTGTCTTTATCCGTCAACACAGTGCGTATGTGCCGTGAAACACGGTGCCGTGAAACATTGTTGATATCCAGTCAATACTGTTTTTGCATTTTACAGCCATTTGTAGGTGTTGACGGGATAAATAGAATAGTAGGTTAGTGCCGTGAATTGGAAAAAATATATGGCGCGGCACGGAAACGGGATGTGCTCGGCATAGCCTCGCCCATCCCGTTTCCTGAGCCTTGCCATATATTTGTTCCCATTCACGGCACTAACCTACTATTCTCTATCTATATTCCTTATTTCTGAACAAAAGTATATGTTGTGACCACTCATTTGAACCGTCTCGGCGAGACGGTTCAAATGGTGGTCACTACGTATACGTCTGATGAGAAATAAAGAAATGTTTGAACCTTGCCAGATATTTTCACGGCATTCCATTCACGGCACTAACCTACTTTTCTCTATTTCTCTCTATAAGTACTCTCACATGATTATCCCAGTATTATGTGTGTTCGTTCCAGAATATCGTCAATGAAATTTTCCAAATCAGCAAGCAGCTTTCTCATCATTCCAGAGAAGGTTGATGGTGCTGTTACCAAGACAAAATTTAATTTCCTAAACTGAAATAGTCCATCTGGAGAGCAAAATACAGTTTTTTCTTTACTACACCCTGACAATCGAATTTACTCAAATCGATTTTTGAAAAGTATTTGTTCTTTGTCAACTTTAAGAAAATTTCCCCGGGGTTTGGAATATTTTCTGCATCAAAAAGTTTAAATTGCGGAAATCTATGCAGCATCTAATGGTATTGTCAAATTTGTGAGCTAACACAACAGGCAAGGAATAAGGGGAAGTTGACGGTTTAATAATTCCAATTTCCAACATAGTTTTTGTTTCTTGTCGCATTGTCTCTGTCATGGCATATGGAAGTGGGTATTGTTTTGTTCTTACGGGTTCTTATTATGTCAACGTAATATGATGCTCTAATATTTTAGTCTCTCCGGCATACTGTCAACACATCCTGAAACTCAACCAAGATAGATTGAATGTTTTGCCTGTGTAGGTCAATTAAATCATTAATAATATTGACGTCGTCTATAGTTTCCTTTGCTTCTAGTGTTCTTATTTGTGGTAAGATACTTTCTGTTTCATGAACATCATCTTCCCTTACATGGTCACTATCAACGAAATCTACATCATCGTCCATCACACTGGCACTTGCCATTTCAAGTAGCCATTGTCCTAACTGGTTTCCGTCCAATAAATCACACTCCTGATCTAGCTTTTCTCTCTAACCACATACTTTGTCAGCAAGTTAGCATGGTACAACTTGGTATTTCCTTTAACATTCCACCACTGCCACCATCTATCAAAAATCACTGGGACGAAATATCATCAGTTAAATTGATGGTTCACAATTTATTGCACAAACCAATAAAACACCACTATACACCACTATACACATGTGTATCGATCTCATCACATAGTACATGGCTGGTTTCCCCTACATATGCACACACTATTACAACCCAGATGTATTTACTGTACCAATAGTATTACACAATGGCAATGATTCCTTCACAGGTTATGGATCACCAAAGCACAAAGTCAATTACGCACTAAGGCACTAGCACAAAGCTTTTCCATGCACTAATTCCACTTAACTGGATTAAATATATACAATGTTCACTTTCACTAAGACGTTAAGCACTAAGGAATGCAATGCACACAGCTGATATGCACTAAGCATGCCGTACACTAAGTAGTTAATGGATACGATCACATAATTGGTTTGGCCATACATCGGCACTGTATCTGGTCGCCAAGCAACAGTAAATAATCCTTTAATTCAAAATTGGGAACTGCACTCAACCAAGGTCATCATCAACCAGCCCATGTCTCGCATATTCACGTCAACCCAAGTACGCACTATCTTCCAACGGCCACCTGAAATAACATTTGCACCCGCACTAAGTTAAGTGGTATAACTTTCCCCAATTGACTAGACTGATTCCAAACTTTACAAATATCACTCCAATCGATGATTATCCCCACATAAAATGCTTACTTACAGACAAGATACGTCTGAGCAGGCAGCAAGCAATAATTCAAATATAATAAAGTCCCATGTAGCACATGTGTCTCTGACCATTGCTATCACCAAACTGTCCAGAATATACTCAGTCACCCACTCCAACTCAGTGTTACATTATAAACCGGTCACCCATTGTTCAGGACTTTCACACCTCTGACCATAACTGAGTATATCCCAAGCCTTTACTGATTATAATACCTGCATACATGTATCGGCTGGCGGTATTATTTCTTCAATACCTGATAAAATGCACCTTATCGTGACACCTAGTTTCACGTATTTCCTCAAGGTTGACTTTGGTAAACAATTGTTTTCCTTCACTATTTAATATCAAAGACTTGAAACATTTGAGAAACTGAAGGTTGCAATTTTGTCCAACCTCAACTTTTATTTACTGGACTAATGTCGATGAAAAATGGCCCCTAATAGTAAAATCTGCTGGTATACAACAGTTTACATATCGTACAAGTCAATCAGCATGGGTACCCATTTGTAACAAACAATGCAATCAAAACTTTATTGGAGGCATTTGTTTGGCCTTTGCGGGCCGTCTATAACAGTAATACAACCGAATACTAAATGACACAACAGAAAGTAACGGCAAGTCATTTTTTGTTGGTAACTTCATTTAGGGAAATTTTTGTTTGACAATTGTGAAAAAAACGTACTTTATGTGATTGCGAATACCCTTTTTAAACGGATATAACAACGTAAAAAAAGACCACAGACCCCATTGATATCCAAGCTACAACCGGGCGGCATCGTGGTGGGAACTGAAGGTCGACCCCTGACATTTATATGTACATTATTCTGGGCATCAGGGCATATACCATAATATTACAGTCCGCCCACAGACCCCGGTGATCTCCAACCTACAGCCGGATGGCACCGTGGTGGGAAACGAAGGTCGGCCCCTGTCACTGACATGTCCATTATTCTGGGTATATACAATAACATTACAGTTGACCCACACACCCCTGTGATCCCCAACCTACAGCCGGGCGGCACCGTGGTGGGAACAGAAGATCGGCCCCTGACACTGACATGTACATTATTCTGGGTATATACAATAACATTACAGTCCGACCTCAGACGCCGGTGATCTCCGACATACAGCCGAACGGCACCGTGGTGTCAACTGAAGGCCGGCCCGTACCACTAACGTGTACATCCAGGGGAGGCAACCCTGCGCCGACCGTGACCTGGTACCGCGGCACTACACAGTTTACAGCCCTGAGCAGCTCGAGCACGGGACCACTGGAGGCAGATGGGTATATTGTCACCGCCAACTACACATTCACACCGGCCCGGGCCGACGACGGCGACGTCTATGTCTGCCAGCCGTCGTCCACCTCACCTCCGGTAATCATCATGGATTCCGTCAACATGACACTCCGCCTAAATTGTAAGTACTCATCCTGACATTGTCGACCATAAGTTGTGAAGAAGATAATTATATGAACATGAATGTTTCCGTAACTCAGCTCATGTCTCATACATCAGGTTTTGCAAAGTTTTAGCGTGATTTAATATAAAAGGTAGCAAGTTTTGGCAGATGATGATATATGAACTATCAGGATTTATGCATTGATCAATCATAATAATAATGGATTCTGCTAGCTACATACAGCGCTGTTTGGCTAATGGATGGAGTGAGTTTCTAGCATGAGAACGATGCCGAGTTGTGTCGTCACGTGCATGATTTGCCACCAAATTTCCCCTTTGGATAAATCTGTATGTTCCCATGTTTTAATTGCTTTCCAATGAGCATACATCCGCAGTCAACTCTTAGAACGCTTGAAACGTAAATTGTCGTCTTCTGTTATTTTACATTTTTATCTTCTTTCTCAACAAAAACGTTATTGGACAGCACTTTAGAATCACTTCCATTGAAATGTTTATGTTTCTCAAGTGTTTTCAAACCATGTCTTAATGAGGAAAATTGAAAATAAAATATAAACAGCAGACGACATAATTTACGGCAATTTCATAAAATGTGGATGTGTCTGGAGAAATGGGGCTTATGGGTTTTGCGACCAGTGTAGATCCAGATCAGCCTGTGCATCTGCACAGGCTGATCAGGATCTGCACTGTTCGCTATTCCATAAATAAATAATGATTATGCATAACATTTACCATGTAGACCATAGTTTACATTGCCCTGCTACAATCACCTAAAGTGAGACCGTCACCGCCCACAGTGGGGCAGGTCGCTGATTCTGCATAACACTGACCCAGGTAGATCCTAGTATTCATTGACCTGCTATTCCCTCTAGTGAGGCAGTCACCTCCCACAGTGGAGCAGGTCGGTGATTCTCCATAACATTGACCCAGGTATACCCTAGTGTTCATTGTCCCGCTATTCGCTATAGTGAAGCCGTCACCGCCCACAGTGGAGCAGGTTGGCGATGTCGATGCGGGATCCTTCGTCACGGTCCGGTGTACAACGTCCGGCTTCCGTCCCGACACCGATATCAACATGACCTGGGCATACAAGGGCAGTCCGCTCACACCTGTAGCGACACAGTCTATCACCGGTACAGACACGTACACGTCGACGTCCACAATACGGTTCCCTGTACAGAAGGCAGACAACGGAGGGAGGTCTGAGTGTACAGTGTGGCACCCAACAACACTGGAGGCGGCACTCACAGCATCAACCACCATTGCCGTCCGCTGTAAGTAAATTGTGGTAATGTAGCTCTGTTTTGACTAGGAAAAAGTAAACTGTAGTACAAAATACGACCTTCTCGTTGACATATTTGCTTCCGCATCGATGACTCAGTAATGTTCTATATTAAAGTGGATGTGTCCCAGATGGTCCCTCAGAAGAAGCATTTCACAAACTCAGTTGAGATATCACATTATCACATTTACATGTCAGCGCTCGATGTCGTGAACATTAAGTCGAGGAAAGTACATGCTAAAGTTAACTTAGCCGTATTGCGTCATCTATCGAATACCCCACGAACAGTGATGTACTTCCTTTCAGCGATTCATGTAATGCACATTGCTACTAGGCACGAAGGTATCAGCGAGAAATATGCATGCTATGTTTATCAAATCATGCGTTTGCAAAGCTACATATTTTTCAATAATACGGTTTTGTTTTGCCTTCATATATATAACAAATTTACCATTAGAGGCTCTTTTACTAACATATCTGCTAACATTTCATCCACATCCGAGATCCCGGCCTTTCAGTTTTAGTGTTTAGATCAGTACAAGTACACAACGTAGACAACGTCATCTGTTAGTGGTGTACACAAGATACTGCAGTACGTCATATAACCTTCATTCAACCTTGACCTTGACCTATTGTTTCTACATGAATTGTACACAGTAACTTAATTCTTAATATAAAGTTTGTGTGTTTAAATGCGTTTCTCACTCACCAATCATTGCAGCTACAACAGCATCTGCTACTCATGCACACCAGAAACTGCAGCACGCAGCATGCCCTTCATTTTACCTGGCTTTTGTTTTCCACATTAATGACGTCGTAATTTGCAATGTAACAGTTAGGTTTCCGTGTTAAAGTGCGTTTGTCACTCACTGCAACAGCGACAACTATCAATCGTGATCATCATCTACATCTGCTTCATGTAGCGGTGTACATCAGATACAACTGAAGTACCCCGTATGCCGTTCATTACACCAGGGCCTACTTGTTGTGCATCAATTACTTAGTAATATTCATTCATGAAATCATTCATGAAAGCATTATTGGCTTTGCCTCGTTTCTTGTAGTAAATAATGAAAATGCTACTTTTTTTGACGAAAATTAAGTTTAAATCCAATGAAAATTTAACACACGGCCAGAATGTAACGAAACGTCAGATATTGCTACATCAACGTGTAACGTCAAAAGAGCGTCAACAATATAGGATGACGAAGTTAAAACGTGTCTTACCGACATTCACCAAATTGACCAGTATGGTCTTTATAGCCAATATAGGCACTGGTCAGTCTTTGCCCTGTGGAATTAGATAAAACATAAAATATAACTTTCCAAATCGAAATAAATATTTGTGGACATATTATACATCTGCCGATGGACATTATTGTTTGCTTTATAATTGTCATCTTGTTATGTTTTCTTGCAGTCTACATGAATGTCTTCGTGTCAGCCCCTTCTATTCCATATTATCCCGTCAACACAGTACGTATGTGCCGTGAAACACGGTGCCGTGAAACATTTTTGATATCCAGTCACTACTATTTTTGCATTTTACAGCCGTTTGTAGTTGTTGACGGGATAAATAGAATAGTAGATTAGTGCCGCGGCACGGAAACGGGATGTGCTCGGCAGAGCCTCGCCCATCCCGTTTCCTGAGCCTTGCCAGATATTTTTTTCCAATTCACGGCACTAACCTACTATTCTCTATATATTTTCCTTATTTCTGAACCAAAGTATATGTTGTGACCACTCATTTGAACCGTCTCGGCGAGACGGTTCAAATGGTGGTCACTACATATACTTCTGATGAGAAATAAAGAAATTCCTGAGCGTTGCCGGATATTTTTTCCCATTCACGGCACTAACCTACTATTCTCTATTTCTCCCCCCACGAGAATTATGTTGCTGTAAGACTTCGGAAAATAGGCCATGTGTCTGCAAAAAACTTAAGAAAAACGCATTTATCGAGAATAATAGGTTAGTGCCGTGAATGTGAAAAAATCTCCGGCAACGCTCATGAATTTCTTTAATTCTCATCAGAAGTATATGTTGTGACCACTCATTTGAACCGTCTCGCCAAGACGGTTCAAATGAGTGTCACAACATATACTTTGGTTCAGAAATAAGGAAAATATATATAGAATAGACAAAAAGCATTTATCAGGTTTTTGTTATGGAAATTCAATGAACTCGATATCGTGATATATTTAAATGAACTTTGCTCACCATTGCGCTTTCATAACCCGTCAATTTATAAACAGTTTAACATATAAGGGCGTTATAAATCTGTAAGCTTTTATTTTTCATTGTTTCCAAACGGTGGGAATTGTGAATACATTTGTAGGACAATAAATCATCACCAGTAATCTTTCTCTTTTATATATTTGTATGTATTTATTTTCATATACTTTCTGCTGCCACTAACTGGGGGTGGTTTTACTGTATGTCAGTTGTTAAAAGGTTTCAGTTGACACACTTTATTTTCACCGATTTTCGACGAAAGCAACCGGACAGGCGCACGTACACACAAGTATACTTCGTCACCGAAACCAACTTTGCTTCCCACGTACATGTAGTTGTCTCTTTTTTTTTTTTGGGGGGGGGGCGTCGGGGCGGATTGTGTTCAAGTTTTCGAAGGTCACATACGTATTTGTCATCATCCATATGAGCTTGATATATCTCATACATACGGCCCCTGTGTTCAAGGCCAATGTCCAATAACTTATGAATGTTTAGTTAGCATCTTTTTATCGGTACATCTATATTGTTACTCATTTCGAGAGGTTGGAAAAGTATATAAATATAGTAAACTAACTGGGCTGATATTATGAAAATTCTCCTGTCTTGATCTGCTCCACATCAAATTTACTGATGGATTTTGGGCAAATACAATGTTTAATTTCGATATAACCAAGACTTAGGGACATGTTTATGCACCAGCACAATAGTGGAAGGTGTGTTTAGTGTTACCTTGTCCGTCCGTCCCTCCCATCCGTCATAAACCTTGTAGCTCGGAAAACCGTTAAAATTAAGGTAATATAAATGTAAAGTTTTGATTCGACGCCCGGGTCATGGATTTTCACAACTTTTATTTTGCAACTCGTATTTGTCTAAACACGTAATAGCTGGTTGGAGGCCCACGGTTAACACTGTTCGCCACCCAGAGCTATATGAACCATTTAATATCATAACCTGATCTTGAGACAATCTCCGTGTAGACAATCAGTGTATGCTCAGACCAACATACACATATATGTGGATTGATCTGGGTCCACACTGCTTGCTACCCAGACTTACATCAGCCACTACATTTCACGCTTTTCTCTGACTGTTGATATGAATATACATGGAATATCCAATGTTCACAAATGTTTGTGTACGCAACCAGTTTATGATCTACACTAATTTTGCTACCCAGACTTGTGGCAATCACTCAATCATACTACGCATAGTATTCACACTATTTCGAACAGACAATCAATGTGTGCCCAGGTTGCATCCCAGACTCATATCAATGCCAACCACTTAAGCATACATGTGCAGTCTGATTCTTGAACGGCTATACATGTAATATTCGATTGTTCACACTAGTGATCTGTAGACAATACGATCTGAGTCCTCTTGTTGTAGCAAGTCAGTGTGATCCGAGTCCACTATGTTTGATTGTCAGACGGATATCACCCACTAAATCATTCTACCTGGATCTTGAAACGAATCTACATGTAATATTCAATGTTCACAATAGTGTTTGTATTCAATGTAGGCCCAGACCATCACATTCAGTCCACACTGCTTGATACCCAGACATGTATGCTACATGTAATACATGTATTTATCAGGTAACCTGCCCTGTATTGACCGAATACGTACTTACTGATAACATATTGTTGTATCAGGCATTGACCTGATATCAACATCCGGGTTACAACAAAGTGAAAACTGAAATTCCATTGGTCGGATGACGTCATTTGACGTTACCGAATGACGTCAGTGTAATGACGCAACGTAAACAAGTCCGCGTTCTGTCCTTAGAATACGACGTCATCTAATGTCATTTTCGAGCATGAAACGTTACCTGATAAATAGAATACCAGGCTAGTGTATTTTGATATCAAGTTTATCAGGCTCGGCTCGGAAACGGTAGGAATTCCATGGCAAGCCTCGGAATTCCTACGCGTTTCCTAGCCTTGCATGATAAACTTGATATCAAAAGACACTAGCCTGGTATTTTTTGTGTATCTTGCAGTTGTACCTTTCAAACACTGGTTAACTATACCTCCTGAAATCAGAATCATATTTATTTGAAATATCACTAAATTATATATATTCCTAACCCATATGACCAATATCCCAATTAATGTATAAAATCAATATGTGTGCCCCTTGTTGTGCTTGTCACGATAAAGACGACTAGTATTGTACGGACCGATATGTCCCGCAATAACACGGGGTTACCAGAAAGTTCAAGAACTAATTGTATATAAAGATAACTACTGCTTCTTCGCTAATCAAAACCAGCGAATACATAACATGATACCTCTATGACAGATTGAATTTAGTATTACCATGATAACGCCACGCAGTTCGTGACGCCATGACGTCACGTGACTTCATGTTGAGACGTTTTGAACAAACTACTATGTTTCGCCTTTCATCGTTACTAACCCTAACCCAAGCGATGTTCGAGTTATTATTTTTCAAAATGTAGAGGACGTATTGCTTAGTAATAAATTTGTTGCATTTTATGTAATATCTGCTAGTTTCCACTTCAAATTAGTACGTTTAATACAAACATTGCTTTGGAAAGCGAAATTTACGAAATAATTACATACACACATTTTGAACGTGAGATTAAATGGCTATTTCATGGACTTATTTTGCAGGGTCTTTGTTGACAATGAATGTATTTTCGAAACTGATAGGGTTCGGCTGAGGTTATTTTAGAAATGGCGCATTCTGTTGTGATCAAGTTACCATCACAAATCGATATGGAACTTTTATGTTCAATAACAGCACAACGTAAATTCAAATATCAATGTTATTTATGCGATACTGTACACTGTTGTATGATTAGCGTTACTGTTAAATCTCAGTGTGCCTGGAAGCTTAGTTTCCGAGCGCCATTTCCGATATATCATAAGTTTTTAAACGCAAATAGCGCCATTTTCACAACATTCTGACAAAACATGTTGTAATGACATCATGTACTTTGTGACATCACAAGTGCAGCGACGTCATCATAGTGTTACCACATTTAACTTGTTCCCAATAAACGGTTGCATGGGTTAAGTACATATTTCAAGATATTTAAAACTTGTTCTCGAACTTTATGGTAGCCCCACGTACATGTATACAGCTCAACAAATAAAATAAAATTATAACTACATGTGCTTTTTAAAGTCGTAGCTTTAACGTAATCTGAGTTGGGAATCAATCAAACGTGCATATATTTAAACATGACTAACACAAAAATAGCTTTGCTTTGCAGTATGATTTTTGCAAGAATTACATTGTACACCTGAATGTATGCAGCACATATAATGTGGAGATTGGTTAAAGGAACAATAATAAATCAATCAATGAAATATGCAAGTACAAAGGATCAGTGACGGGAAAGGAAAACAATAGAAATCAAGATATAACAGCTCAATTATTTTAGCAGACATTATAAATAATCTACAAACTATATGAACTAAATATTGAAAGAGATGGGCTTTATGAAATATTTGAAGACAAAAATATATCATCTATTATTGAAATAGCATACTTGAGAATGATCAAAAATTTAAGTACTGACTATATATAATATGACAGTTTGTTTCAAATGTAGTACAATCATACAGGTGACTGAATATGTATGTGAAGTATATCTGACCATGTTCTTCTTAGATTATATTATACAGAGCGTTCTCCGCCATTTTAGTTTGTACATGTTATCGGACAGTTTCACCACATAATGTGTCGCATAGTAGGCAAGTAGACAGTAGTATAAATACACTCAGATAACTGCTTACAAGTCACTGGATTCGAGACAGTATTTATGGTAATACATGTAAATATATACAGCACTGTGTATTGTTCTTAGTGTTACACAGTCTTTACTAAATTCTCAAACATGTTAACAAAGGGTCAACAAGCTCTTTAGATATCAGACTTTGCATATACATTTGATGAAAATAAGGCAAAGCCTTCTCAAATCTGAGGTCCCCCATCATGTTGCACATGATTGTAAAACTGGCTACGATGGCAGAAATGGAAACTCCATGCACTGTGTATATATATGACTGTTTATAGCAAAGATAGTAATATACTCATAATTCCAGCACAAAAATATTTACACAATTCCCTAACATTTGATTGGTCCGTAGCAAGTCTCTGTCCAGAATTTATATCCCAGTAAACTCCATGCCGAACTACTTTCCGTAACCGTCGGGAGCAGTTAAAATAATTCTTAAGAAAATGGAAAATAAACACATTTTCTTCATGAATTTATTTCAAATGCTGGAATTATAAGGAATGAATAGCCTTTTTGTGGAATTTATCGGGGATATAAACTTGGAAAAGTCGCGGGAATACTGGACGAAGGCCGGAATATTACCTTTGCATAAGGGTAATGAATTACATAGTATGTTCTAACATTTCTTTATCATTGTCCGATGCTATCGGTCGTGTTTCGACACTCGTATAACAGTCTTCGACCATGTTTTTCATGATTTTTTTAAAATATCAGTAATATCATACATAGCAAATTGTGAAGTCATACTCTAAAAGTGGTGACATTATCAGTTAAAATATATATTGTGTAAAATGCTACAATAAATTAGTTTGTAATTAACGTTAGTTGTAATATGTATCTAACTTAGAACACTAGTTATGTCTATTTAATGGCGACATACATTTTGAACATCACGTACATGGACACTCTGCTGCTGCTGTACGGCGCACATATATGTCATCTGTCAGTTTCACCACTTGTAGCGTTTGACACATACAACAAACAGTATGACAGGTAAATTATTAAAACTTGGTACAACATGCTATCAATTACCTCATGTCGATATGTATACACCGTGATTGATGCATAGGTTATGGATTTTGTCATTTCACAAACCTACACTGGCCATGTTACACTGTATATATCATCAGATCACTGCAATCACCTAATTTTAGTAACACATGTATGGAAATATCGCCACACATAGTCTGCTAGCAACGCACTTATGATGGCAGCACAAGTCGATTCAAAATCAATATTAAGTATTGCATTCAATACAGTGGACATGGTAAATAACATATGTACTATTAAACTAGCCTATATGACAGAATATGTCGGATTACGATTATTTGTTGCAAATTGTGTTTTGTTAACGATACGTGCATTGGTCGCAAAAATCTAATTATTTTAGTTGGTTACTAAAATAGGCTTATCAGTATGAAGCGTGTTGTGAGTTTTCTTTCTTTTTTATTTATGTACACTCGTCAGTGTTAGATTTGTTGTATATGCGCTACATGTATATGCTTGTGTTGGCGATAATGGTTAATGTCTAATATCAGATCCCCCAGATGTTGTGGCCACGGCGACGGTAAATGGTCAGTTTGTGGATCTGACGTGTTCGCCGTCCGGTGTTCCCAGCATCTACCTGTACTCAAGCTGGGTTCAGTCGTGGCCGGGGTACGGGGAGATAACTCGTCCCATCTTGGAAGCCGCCGCAACTCTCCGATTGTCCAACCTGACGTATGCACATTCTGGTGTATACACATGTCGGGTCAGCAACGGGGTAGCACCGTATGGCACCAGTGAGCTCATCAGGACAGCTTCTACTGCGGCTCTCTCAATCAAATGTTCGTGCTACACACTATTATACAATACTCATGTTATTAACAATACGTTATAACAACAACATACGATCATCTCAGTTTGCTTTTGGAGACTTTACAAAATATTAAATAAACAGTTAAATAACATTATATGAACGTTCGCTCCACGGTCAATAGAAATCCATAGACTGTGTGTTACGTGATGAGGAACAGCCATTACAATACATGACCAATACATATTAAAGCCTTACATGACAGTACCGCCGCACAATTAATATAAAAATGCACGGTCCTAGACGATAAAATTGTACACACTGAAATACAAACGACATACCATGGAAACGCCTGGTACGTCAACAAAGTAAATGATTTACACGTAGTGCTAAGTATAGCTGTAGCGGACCAAATCGGACCCGTTCTATACCTAATCATTATCTCATTCAAAGATAATTGCTTTGTAAATGTTATGGGATACATGTATTACATAGGTGTGGACATTATAATGTAGAGTTGCTGTGTTTTATTAACAAAATGGGAACATTTATAAGCTTTGGAATTGACTGAAACTACATGTACTGGATATGACACATACATATTGTGTTCAAACATATAGCGTTAAATGTTATCACTTTATCTGCCACGTCCTGAGCCACCTGTGTCGAACGCTACAACAAGTGAAACTGGTCGATTGATGGTCCAGGCTAACATGACTCAGATGGCAAATCAATGCACAGTAGAGTATACAATAAGCACAACTGGATCAAATACAATCTATACAAATATTCAATCAAATTTTCGATGTTGGTGTCTTCGAAACAACATATGGCGTTCTTTGACGTTAATCCTTAAGACGTTAACATCATAACTTGACTCAGGTTACGTTGTTTGACCACATAGACGGATCAATCGTAAATTGGTACGGTAACCGCGATATAGTTGTACTAGTTGTGGAATTGCTGGTTATAGTTTTGGGTAGCGGGCCGAGCAGTCCATGGTCCAGAGATACGGATGTGTAGCAGCTAAATGTACTCTGCCATATTCTGCTTCTCCTGATAGACCCTAACCATAACCCATATAATTTACTAATTAATACCACGTGTATGTTTCAGCACGTCCAGTCATCATTACACCAAACAATACGGTAAATGATATAAACAAGTTTGTTGTGAAGCTGGGCCACCCCGCCAGTGTCACCAGCACATATTACTCACCGTCGACACCGACGCTTGTTAGCTGCTACAAAGTTATCGGCAACGTTCGACAATCTCCGCCCGTTGGTACCGTGACAACAGAGGCGACACAGATAAACCTGCATGTATTCAGTAGCATAGTGCTGACACTAGGAACCAGATCAACTGTCACGTGGACAATTGTCGCAGAGTCCGGGCTGGGTGTCTACGATATTGTCCTAACCAACGTGATAGGCGAGGCGTCTGTTTTAATGGAAGTTGTCATGGAAGGTAAAAACATCCACATGTTGGTGTTAGGCGAACGATAAGTAACCTTATCCATATCAGCCGTCGTAGAGGAGCGTTTATAAAGTTCCGATACATACGTTGTATCTTGTAGATATATGTGTTCAAATATGAAATTCATATGTGCAACCATAAAACAATATATTCCTCTGAGACCAATCGGCGAACGACACAACAAAACATAAAACAGTTCTAGACATCCCAACTTAATTTTTTACGGAAAACGGTCCCAAATGCAGAACAACGTCTCACAAAATGTATTCACCATCATTTACGGGATGCTGATATTGCATGTAATACATCATACTAATAAGTTGTTTTTTTGTTTATTGGTGTTAAACGGCTGCCTATAAACAACTAAGGTCATGTATTCAATCCCCTTTTAACCTGCTGCATGGGGGGATCCGAAATTCAGAACGGATTATTTACATCAAGAAACAATAAATTCAGCCCTGAAATTAGAATAATAAGGTCCATACTACACCAAAGTCATTTGTCACCTTCCACCAAAATAGGATTACGAATAATCGTAATACTCATATAAGGGGTATAACCAGATTCACCTGTTACATACAAAATGCCAAACCATGTCTCAAATCGGTATTCCGGTAAGAATGAACCCCGATAGTTGAAATACCCGTATCGTGCTCCCGACCAACCACCCAACATACCAATAAGTACACATTAAAAGCATGTCAAAATGCGTTAGCATAGTCTATATTCCTGAAATATTACTAGCCCCCTTTTATGAGCGTCTTTCATACACTTCGATTTTAAAAATCTTAGTGATTGAATATTTGTCAATGAAATGTGCATTCACTGTCAGTATCGCTAGTATATCGAGTGTCTACTATGTTATGATTTGTTTTCCATTGATCCAACATTCTTCTTAACTTTATTTGGCCTCTTCTGCAGGACCACCAGACAGCCCAGAACATTTCAATGTGTTAAACATCCAACCTACACGTGTTGATGTATCCTGGCGATCGGGGTTTCACGGGGGCTATCCACAGACAACTGTTGTACAGTACAGCACAGACAGTGTGACCTGGACCGATGGTCCGTCACTGGACACGGGTGTCAATGTTAGCCGAGAGCTGAACCAAGTAACAGTGGCCTCGCTCCGTCCCGGCACTCACTACTACCTAAGGATGTATGCACACAACGAGCTGGGATCCAGTCCGGATACATCTGTACTCAACATAAAAACAGGTAGTACAACGGACGGGCCATGGGCATGTGTAGTATGTTAACATTGTATACTTAGATGATATATGATATTGTTGGACTTTGCTTAGTATCGGAACTAGAAAAATGAGAGTATCATTCTAATTTACTGCAATATTTGTTCAAATTATATTTATTTTAGAACTTCTACAATGTTGCGATATTACGTTTATACATGTATGTTAGAAAGAGAATGCCATATAATCTAAGTATAGTATTATGTGCTCACTAGCCGGCAAATAAAGCGATACACTGGTACAGTTGGCCATTTAATGAAAAACCATTAGCTGTGCCTCTAACCAACAGTTCGTACCATTTTAGTTGCAGACGTGTGATATACGCTAAGGCCCTAGATGCGTACACAGATAAAACTAAGCCACTTTCTGCTCATTTAAGCCCGATTGACAAAGGTGATGAAATATGGATATTTCTGTGACAGATGCTTATGGCGTGGCAGCGTCTTCCTTTGGTGAAGGGGCAGCCACTGGAGCAGGTACAGTGGCGGCGGCGGTGATTGCTGTCGGCGTTATCGTGACCGGCGTCTTCTACAAAAAGGGATACCGAATCAGGCATGGTAGGTAAAAGAACAAGTATATGCCATGTATGCAACGATTACAATATATCCAGTATTATAGTCTCATTGTTCCACCGTCCGTCATATTGTTTGTCCCTCAGCTACAAAATGTAACGTAGTCGATAAAGGCATTATGTATTCGGTTTCCCATAAGACTACTTCGGATATTTCACACATGTTTGCGCCAGATGGTCCTCTGTCATGTGACGGATGCACGACCCTGCAACACCCGCTAGTCCAAAGTCATGTAAATATAATTAATACATTACCAAACCTGAACATTGGGGACATACTTTTAAGTTCTTATTTCCGTTGACAGACACTATTGATATTCCACACACACTTTCCTGTCCTGGTTATGTAGCATGTTCTCACTAACACAATATAATTTTGCTTTGACTTTGCCCAATGTCACAGTCACAGTCTAGTTCATTATCAAACGTTGACAACAGGGTTATTTAATATATTGTCTGTTTCTATTAACGTAACAGTTTGCTATTTCATACATGTATACATTGCTCTAGTTATTTTATATCATGGTACGTCACTTTATTCATATCATGATCCAGGAATCACATATTTTTGCACCGGGACACACCCGGGAACTTCAGTAAGTCGCTCTCAGCAATTACTAGTTACCGTTACATATGATACTATCACAGTAATTGTGACGCACCAAGCAAATACCTCCTTTATGGGTCAACATATGTATACAAAATATCTGTCTCGAACAATATGATATATAAACCAATGTTTTATTCAACTGATAAACGATATTTCTAGAACCAACACAGATACCCATCTACAGTAACTGTTGTACTCACACAGAAAGTTCTCTTTGTATCATCACAATGTACATACTTATCCGCTACATGTATATTTGTAATAATATATACTTAACGATATTTCAAAACATGTATATTTCTTTTATAAATAGTATAAGAAACAATGACAATTCGATACAACGGCAAACGTCGCCGGTATGATATTTTCCGACGTCATGTAAAGTCAACCTCAGATTTAAATAAATTCCGTTGACTCTGTCATGTCTACATGTGTAATATATGTACTTGTGTATTTATAATACGTGTCACTATAAAATCTCAATTCGTATACATTGATTGAACATAACATTTTTGTAACATATTTCGATTACTGATTCCAATGTCCATCATAGCGTCCTAAAGTTGTCAAAGGTACATTTCACCCACCATGTGGGACACAGTTATACGCACATTATCTGCATGCACACGTTTACATTTATTTATTTATTGTTATGGAATTGTACAATCCCTCAAATTATCATACTATAAAGTACACTTTTTATCTAAAATTGGGAATGATGTCTGGATTACACTTCACGTAAACGTTTTCTGCATGAGAACGAAAGTCAGATAAAGGCAGTTGCCGACTACTGATGGTCGGCTCGAAAAGATGATTTATGACACATATTATTATTTTTCATGAATACTTGTCACGAAGCAAATGACCTTGACTTATGCAGTATGTAGTATGTACTCATGATAATATATATATTCCCGGTGTAGTGCATTAATTACATCCAGTAAGTAGCATAGACTTTATAGTAAGTCATACGTTAAATATGCTCGCCGGGCGCTAAGTAAACTATGCATGCTGTTCGTTAATCAGGACCGGAAGAACTATTTGGATGGTCAATGGATATTCCTTTGAAAGTTTGCGAGTTTACACGTACAACAAAAACAAGCCGATGTTTTTAAATTTTAAATTGCTAACTAAAAACAGTTAGTCGGGAAACACGAAATCAATGTTCTGAATTGCCTAGAGGGAAAGGAACCGACTTGAATGTTACCATGCACATTTGCTGTATATTTCATTCACTGGTGTCTTCCATGCATACAGTACAGGACATAAATACTTAGTCTTGATATTTTATCAGAGAATAAAACATATGTTTATTACATAATACATCGTTTGCCATTGAAACACAATGGAAAGTAAATTATCAATATGTTACCATATTGATCAGTGCCAGAATTACTGTTCACCTAATAAATAGTTCCTCCTAAATCATCAGTATTTGTTTACTTCATTTATAGTTTGTGGATTTTTAGGCGTATCTTATTTGTGAGTGATTTACATATATCATAAAATGTTATTTGATTTGTATGTGGATATATGCCACTCGTTCTGACTAAAGTCGCGAAATATCGCATGCTACGTAGCTCGTGCCTATAACCACATAATTTATATAAAGAAAACAAATATTAACATATACGTACTAAATATATAAACCAACCCCGTCCTTGTGATACTCATTGTACACGTATGAGGCTTTAGAATGTATGAAGATTTTGAAAGAAAATTATTTCCAATATCGGCAATACTTACCTTAAATTATGTCAACACAATGATTCTAATTTTAAATCATCAATATAGATGCATAGTTTTTTTTGACGGCCGTTGTGTAGTTATTTAGAAATTTCGTAAAGAGGGGTCGTCGCGTGTAACACAGCAATAAGACATGTGTGTCCGAAGTTGAAAACATGCCAAACATGCGTGAGTCGCTTGTTTTGTCTCAGTACCGGTGTGCCTTTCGTTTGTTGCTGGCGGCATGCTGAATACACGGTCTGTATTTTGATGTATTCAATACTGAGACTTAGACACGGAGAACAAAACTGGCCAAAACGGAGTCAGGCCAGTACGCATAGGGGGTGTGACGGATGCGTACGCAACCCCCTTAATCCGCCGAGATCCGTCTGTGGATGTGCAAATATAAGTTTTCACGCCGTCGATAACGCACCCCTATATAAATTCCCTCGAGTCATACACACGTTTAACAATTATAGTTAGTATAATTTGGAATCAACTGTCAATTTAAATGGGACAATAAAATATACGATATTTGAATGTGTTGTCATTTCCACATGATTCCAATACGCATACGATGGCATGGTTTAGGTTTATGAGGTAGGGTCGATCATACACGGGAAATTAATATATATATAGATGTGGGTTTATTGAGCTTTTATATAATTACCCGGAAGTTTTACGCCGTCGTAGCCCAACCCATTCCACCAACTTGACGGGCACACTTGCATATTTGTATATGTTATCTACTTTGAGATAGCATATTATGTCACGTAAATGTCTATGGAGTCAGCCATATTGTCGTGCTACGTCTAAACGGCGAGTACGACCAAGACAATAGTGCACTCTGCCAACTTATCCTATGGCGTTTGGGTATGTCTTGCTGTGAATCTAAAACTCTACATATACTATTCTCTATAGTTTTCACAGTTTTGGGCTCAGTTAATCAGTTACATTTTGGAAACTACGAATCAAGACAGTTCGTGCGTATGAATACAACAGCTACATGTAGTATGCTTAATTCTTACAGTTAGGTAGCAGTGACCAGTTAGTTGCCAACTTCGTACAGTTTTTTCTGAGAGTTACACACAGTAATTTTATCTAGAGAAAACGTGTGGATGGGAATGAGTTTGCACCAGCACAGTACATTTGCATCTGGATTATGTGGATGATGATTGAGAAAATATGCAACTTTCAGTCTCTAGTTCCGCAAGTGATCAGTTTTTGTGGAGATAACACATTTCAGTACTTTGAGTACTTTGATTTATTTCGGTACAATTTGTCTTGAGGTTTAACTACACTAAATCATCAGACATTCATGCGCGGTGTAGTCAAAAGTAGTACATTACAAAAATAAGCCGGTGGATAGCAGGTGGGAGCACGCGATGGGTAATTTAACGATCGGGGTTCTTCCTTACCGGAATCCCCACTGGATACCTGGTTTGGCCCTCACATACGTCTTTGGCATTTTGTATGTGACAGTTGAATCTGGTTATACCCCTTATGTGAGTATTACGATATTCGTAATCCTATTTTAAGGGAAGGGGCCAAGTTACTTGGTGTGGTATGGATCTGGCTCCAGGTCAGGTTATTCAAATTTCAGGGCTGAATATATTTGTTCTCGATGTAAATATTCCGTTCTGATTTTGGGATTTTCCCCCCAATTCAGCAGGTTAAAATGGGATCGAACCCGTTTGTCCGGCCTTACATGACCTTAGCTGTTGATAGGCCGTTAAACACTAATAAACAAACAAATAAACAAACAAAAATAAGCCAGATTGTTATTCCATAGACACTCTTTGGTTGCAGAAACCATTCGCATCAGTTTCAAGCATATGCTGTGGGATTATTTTGTAAGTCACATCATGTTTGTCATGTGAGTCGGTTTCAATTCAAGCCGCTGACTTTTTTCGTCAGCACCAGGGTGGTCATAGGAGATTGGATTTATATTTCTTAACAATAATTAAACCTATATTTTAATTAGTGAATATCCAGATCAGAATGGTTGCAGGTTATGGGAAAATAGGTCCCACAACATCCATACGAAAACTGAAAGTAGTAGAGAATAGCAAAATGTGTGGTCATTGTTTAGTTTATATCACAGGTGATTCTAGCGTGTCTTAGATGGTTAATTATTGATTGTATATACATTGTACATGAAACACCTTTCTAAACAATGTACAAAACAATTCAAATGCGCCCGGTAATACTAATAGTACTTACAAAGGTATACAACTCCCATTCGCCACCATTGAAACAAAAAGCCACGCGATGTAGTCATCTGGAACTCGCCTATACAATGCATAACAGCGTGTCGAAACCGCTGCTTTTGGGTGGGTTTTCGGCATAGATTTTACTGTTGCTAATACATGTACATTAACATAAATCTCAAAGATTTCGAGTGTAAACTGCACAAAAACACGTCTCACTAACCTAAATTCGCTTTTTAAAATCAAACACCTTCACTTCCTGATTAACAATGAATGTTAACCGCCATCTTTAAAAATATCGAATCACGTGGCACGCACTGATTTGGTTGGCTAATGGGACATGACCAGTACCAACCAAAGGACTGCGTGCACGTGATTGAAATATAAAATAGTGCATGATAGCAATGACTGTTGCGCAAGCCTGTTGTTAAATGGATGCTGAAACACAATATACGTGTATTATAGCTGTAACATCTTTACTAAATATTGACAACTGTACAGGCATACAATTATTATATCCATATTGCACACGAACTCGGTTTGAGTTAGTGAATAATTTTGGTATTTATGAGATTGCCTTTTATGTATGTCCATAGGTAAAGGTGGGACGAAATACACTGGCAGGTAAGATGACTATACGTACTAACTGTTGTATCCAACGTGTGTGTAATATCGGATGAATGCGAATGCTAAAATACAGGTTGTACTAGCAAAGGTGGTTGTCATTCAATTAATGGGTCAGTGGAATAAGTGAGTGAGTATGAAAACAAGCGGTATACAATGTCAACGAAAACATAAACATCACCCATCTGTGGATTGCGATACGTGCACCATGAGTAACTAACTCACAGTTACTAACATAGCGTGTTCGCATATAAAGTACACTTGTAATACATCGGTACGCCATGATTTATGTCAACTGTTTGTTTTCGTGGACATTACAGTGAGCAAACCTACGTGAACGACACGATGACGGACGAGGTACCAGAACAACGCAGTAAGTATATCCTTTGTTTACGTGTATGTATTGGCTAAGACACGAACAGACTGCAGCCAAGACGGTAATCATGGCTGGTCCCAGGTGCAAGGGAAAATCGGATCGATGGCCATTATAAACACGGTGACAAAGATATAGCTTTTGTGGTGGGGTTTAAGATCCATTTCTTCTCAGGATACTCAGGATCGTCAGCATCGTGCTACACAGCAGTATACAACATAAATTTGGACTGTTGCTGCACTGTCAAACATATGGAAACTCTCACGAACGAAACACACAATGAATTAAAACCAACGTATTCATCACGCTTCCGTGAGTTTCTATATATCACTAGGTACGGTCGGTGAAGTCAACGGAACACTTATCTATCATATACTTAGACTTAGACTATCGTAGACTATTGTTTGAGTATATAAGTGTCACCATTTGAACGGACCACAGTGATAATCGTAATCATATTTACAAAACAAACATGTTGTAGAGTTCATTACTTTGTGACCGGACGTCGGTTGTATCAAGTGGACCATGTTAACCCCTTCATGGTTTGACGCTAGACCGAACTTAGTCGTACTGGCACCAACTGTACCTGGAACATACTGTACGATCATTTAGCCATGTAAATTGTGAGCCGCCTTCTTGTCAGCCCAGGACGGGGTCCGATGACTATGGGCGCCATTTTACTACAGTATACATATATGTATTTAAACATGTAAAATGTAGCGGGAACATCCACCATACGATTATTTATCCATGCAAACGGTAGCTGGAACATTTACAATACGATCGTTTAGTCATGTAAAATGTAGCTGAAACATCCACCATACAATCGTTTAGCCATACAAACTGTAGCTGGTACACCCACCATACAATCATTTAGTCATGCAAACTGTGAGCCACCATCTTGTTAATCCGGGGTCGAGTCCCGGGGACTATGGACCCCATTTTGCTACTTATTCAGTATACATGTGTGTATTTAAACATGTAAACTGTTGCGGGATCATCCACCATATGATCATTTAGCCAGACAAACGGTAGCTGGAACATCCACCATACAATCATTTAGCCTTGTCAACTGTTGATGGAACATCCACCATACGATCGTTTAGCCATTTAAACTGTAGCTGGAACAGCCGCCATACAATCATGTATACATGCAAACTGTAGCGGTAAAAAATCCACATTACGATCGCTTAGCCATGCAATCTGTAAATGGAACATCCACCACTGTGGCTGAAATATTCACCATACGATCATTTAGTCATGTAAACTGGCACATCCATCATGCGATCATTTAGCAATGCAAATTGTAGCTGGAACATCCACACCTTACAATCGTTTAGCTATGCAATATGTAGTTGGAACATCAACCTTATGATTGTTTAGCCATGCAAACCGCAGCTGGAACATCCGCCATACAATCATTTAGTCATGTTAGCTGTAGCTGGAACATCCATCATACAATCATTTAGTCATGTAAACTATAGCTAGAACATAAATCATACGATATTTAGCCATGTAAATTGTAGCTGGAACATCCACCTTACAATCATTTAGCTATGTAACCTGTAGATGGAACATCCACCTTACAATCATTTAGCCTTGTAAACTGTAGCTGGAACATCCACCATACGACCATTTAGCCAAAAAAAATGAACCATTGTTTATTTCCTGGCTAGTAGTCATCTAGCTCATGTATTGTCGTCAATAATATGGCTCGGGGAGCATCTGTAAGCCAGCACATACATACTCATCAATGACATGGCTCCACCACCAGTCATCGGTCTAATAGGATGATACACACTATTGGCCGTAGATCCCAGTCTACAATCGTAAGTGAGGTTTGTTTAAATAAAACACAAAAGAGTGCAGAAAACTTGGCAGCTATTGTTTTGGAGGTTGGTGGCTATGCTGTGTGTCCCCACCAAGGTTAGTTTAATGATATGGGGATGCATAATACATAATGATATTGACACGTTGGCAGTCGTTGATGAAAATGTAAATGCTAGGGAGTGTATGCAATACATATTATTGATGAGAAGCTATGACCCTGTTGTGGTTTATTAAAGGCGTAATATCCCAGATTAAATATATTTTCTAAGATGAAAATACCTGTAGGTAACGAGTTAAAATTCTTAGTAAACACACAGAGCAAATTCAATTCCACTCCACTCCACTCCATGATGTGGCATATACAATGACCAGATTTATTTGAACTAGTTGGTGTTGGAAGAAGCATGCAATTAAGAGCTACAGTGAATGTTGGGTGTCAAAACAAGAGCTATAATTTGCCATTAGACTTGTGTTGATAGATATCCCTTTAAACCATGTATTGAGAATCTTCAAAATAAATATAAATTCACATTGCTCTTAGAACAAACATATATATACTAAAATACTAAGATCCAATATTACACAATAGCACTCCTGTATTTATCAAAACTTCATCGTTGCAAAATTGCATACTACGCATGGGCTGTTGTAGTAATGAAATACCACACTACGCATGGGCTGCTGTAGTAATAGAATATCACACTACGTATGGACTGTTGTAGTAATAAAATACCACATTACGTATAGACTGTTGTAGTAATACCATAAAAAAGCGTATGGGCTGCTGTAGTAATAAAATGCCAAATTGCATTATTGTCATTAATGTGCTTTATCAGATTATAAACTAGGTTTATTATGCTTATCATGTCCGTTATCAGGGAGAAGTTGACATATCCATGTCCGTTATCAGAGTATACACCATGTTTATAATAAGAATCAACAGAACGAGTGAAGTCGATACATTCATGTCCGTTACCAGATTATACACCAGGTTTATTATTATGACAATCAACAGAAAGGGTGAAGGTGATACATGCATGTCCGTTATAAAAGTATACACCAGGTTTATTATCAGAATCAACAGAAAGGGTGAAGTTGATACATTCATGTATGTTACATGTATCAGATTATACACCAGGTTTATTGTAACAATCAACATAAAGAGTGAAGTCGATACACATGTCCGTTATCAGATTATACACCAGGTTTATTATAACAATCAGCAGAAAGAGTGAAGTCGATACATTCATGTCCGTTATCAGATTATACACCAGGTTTATGATAACAATCGACAGAATGAGTGAAGTCCATACATTCATGTCCGTTACCAGATTATACACCAGGTTTATTATTATAACAATCAACAGAATGAGTGAAGTCGATACATTCATGTCCGTTACCAGATTATACACCAGGTTTATTATTATAACAATCAACAGAAAGAGTGAAATTTATACATTCAATCAATAGAATGTAAGTGGAATCAACTCTTAATTTCTCTTTTCTATAAACATCAGATGGCA
>CM055275.1:38670080-38687419 GCA_029237695.1 Conchocele bisecta
ATCAGATGGCACGAGTGATTTAAGCATAATTCTGGCAATATATGACACGTATATTGGTCTCTGTAAGTTATACAGACAACTTCCGGATAATACAGGTTTTGACGGACAAAATACCTATATATAATTCCAGTACAAAAATATTTACACAATTCCTTAACATTTGATTGGCCCGTAGCAAATCTCTGTCCAAAATTTATATCCCAGTAAACTCCCATATGCCGAACTACTTTCCGTAACCGTGAGGCGCAGTTAAAATAATTCTTAAGAAAATGGAAAATAAACACATTTTCTTGATGAATTTATATCAAATGCTGGATTTATAAGGAATGAATGGCCTTTTTGTTGCGTTTATCGGGGATATAAACTTGGAAAAGTCGCGGGAATACTGGACGAGGCCTTCCGGCCTTCGTCCAGTATTCCCGCGACTTTTCCAAGTTTATACCCCGATAAATTCCACAAAAAGGCCATTCATTCCTATAGTACATCATGGTACACAGAGTAAAAGATACTGACATACTCGGTCCAATATGTAGAATAAATATATATTAAAGTTGAGGCTATGTTATTGACCCCAACATGTGCTTCAACCTTTCTGAAAAATAAATACCAACGTAAACAATTATTCCGGAGAAGACATTTTTGACGGACACATTGTCCTATCGAAACATTCAGATTTTCATGAAAAATAAATGAGTTTCTTACTGAATTTTTTTTATCATTAATTACAAAACCCATCTGATAATGCTCAAAAATGCCTGCATTCCCCATTGAGATTCATGAATATGTTATTAAATGGATTCATTACATGTTATTAACTGGTGGAATTACATGTATATGACAAGGAAATGAGACACACAATTTTCCAAAAGAAAAACAGCCATTGAATGCACATTTCGTCAAAATTTGAGATGTTTCCATAAAACAAACTGCTGTTCAAGATTAAACATATGTCCCTTAGTTCCAAAACGATATAATCACATAGCGTGCATACCTACGTTGTCCATAATAGCTTCCTATATGCAATGATTCAAACTGCACCCCTGATTGTGAAACAGCTGATCGCCGATATTCGGCTGCAATGCCATTCAACATAAGTACGGTTTAAGTTTTGTAAATATGTCTTCATATGTTTCAGGAATCGATTCAGAAATGTTGGAAAACTACATAGTCCCGATAAGGTATTATAGTTTGTATTAATGACATGAGTGCTTCCGTTAATTTGAATTACAACAAGTGTTCTTATCTTACTGTGACCGGATAAATGTGACGCATGGTTTGCGATCATTGTAGATCCAAATCAGCGTGTGCACCCGCACTGTCTGATCAGGATCTGCACTGTTCGCCATTCAATGCATTAAACATAGGGCGACATGAGCATGTTATTTGATCAGAAGCTATCCTGGTCAGAAATCCAGTAAGCCCCATTTCCACAGCCACATATCGATTTGGCAAGCGTACCCCACCCACTGTTACGTGGACATCTACATTTCGTGTCGCAGCCACTTCCGACAGCTCGTTATAATATTCGACAGTTAAGTTAATTAACCCACGTCAATGGCCCAACATACATGTTTGCATCTTTGGAGACATTTTGGTCACTTTTAACACTTTTGCGTTCAAACAGTGTCGTAAAAATAACAATAAATGTAGTCTTTGCATAATCGTGAATGTAATACGTATGTGTATGGTCGCTCAATTGTGTGTAAATGTATACACAACGTAGAGTAACTGCGTAATGCCTTTGAAATATAAATTTCAGCATTTAAACCGGGTGCAAAATTTCATCATTTATACCGTGTGCATGATTTAGCCTCAGTCGGTAGTGTGTTAGTTGTACTACTGTGGTTGACATCTATAAGTAGACGCTACCATATGCAGTTGACGTGTTCTGTCATTTAATCAAACCTAGTACATGTTAGCGAGAGGTTACTTCTCATCACTGCACTGCATTATTCGTTTCCGCAAACATTTGAATGGCTATGCAGCGCCTGAATAGAATTTCCGTATCTTAATAGAGTTTATGAATAATTACTTTTAGCGACTGGACAAGCGGCAATAGCATCGTCTCAGCGTATATTTCAGAGAATGATACCGTTGGTTTCGGTAATAGATAGTTCGTACGTGTGATATTAATGTTAATATTATCTTGTTAATATATACTGTATGACATTCCCATATACGCCATTCTAGTATGTACCTCTGTCAAGGTCATTACCAAGGTCAGTGAATGACAAACGGTCACTCTGTTATTGTATAGGTCGAGGCTAGATCAAATGGTGTAACGTTGTGGCATGTATAGGGGTAACAATGTAGTCGGGATGTACGGATGAGCTTCAGTAGACTAGGATGTGTTAATCACTAATTATTTACAATATAATGCATGGGGGACCAAGATGAATACGTGATATATTGATATTATAAGTTAATGTGATTCTACTCAGGCTATATGGTGTAATATTGCCCGTCTGGAGGTATGTTCACCCGAGGCGATAGCCGAGGGTGAACATACCTTCAGACGGCCAATATTACACCATATAGCCTGTGTAGAATCACAATAACTTATTTGTCATACCGCAGATCCTGTATTTGGCCGTATAAACATATCTCTTCTTTTGATCTTTGCGGTTTTTTTCAGGAAGAAAAATAATCCGAGATTCGATTTTCTACCGTCAGTCTTAATGTAAAGGCGTAAATGAACATTTTGTTGTTTTATTAAACGAAAACAAACTAAATATGGAGTAAGAAATCCATCGAAAACGACTTTATGACAGTTTTTTTATATCGTGTAATTTAATTTATATTCCACTGCTCTATCGATCTGCTCTCCCTTTGGCGCCTCTAGAATAATGCGACTGGTTCCCAAACATTCGCTGTCATTGCTACGCCGCGGTTTCGTACGTGGAACCAATAGTTTGTGACCGAAATATAGCCGTGTCACGAAGGCAAGCCTGTTGTGATTTGAAAAGCAATTTTCGTTATTTTGGCTAATTTTTCGCTCATATTTTGATCAGCGAAGAATATTTATGGAAAAATAAACAATAAAGACTGGTTTTGAGTGTACAATTTGTTACTTTTATTGATCAATTCGGGGTTTTAATGTGATTAGTGAGGAATACAATTCCCAATCGGTAGACGCTTGCAAAATGTGTCTTCATTGGACGCGAGGCGCCGGAGGTTAATCGCAATTCCTGTATGTCCGACGGCCTTGGCAGGTCATATAATATATATGACCAGGCAAGCTAGCCAATCAAAAGCCGAGAAACTTATCCGCGGTATGACAAGAAATAATATCACTGTACGGTACACCGATACTATTCAATTAAATAAAGATCTTAATTCAATCGATGGTTATACTATAATGCAACTTTTGAATTATAATCGAATTTACTTCACGTATGGTATGTTAATGGTCCCTGTCGTGGACAATGATGTTGGTGTACAAGTACTCACAGCTGGCCATCTTCAGTATGGCCCGTGGAGCTATTGGCACAGTCATCCACTTGACGGACAAGTTATGATTTTCAACTTATCAACCATAGTAATGTTGTATGAGGATGTAGCTATGAATATTTATTTAAGGACACATCTACAAATGAATAAATGTATAAATTCGATTGTACATGGGTGGTCTATTATTATAAGACGCTATGCTGGTCACTAAACCCTATTTTGTCATCGAAGATCACATTTGCGAGTAGTTATTCCATTTTACATTTTGATTGCATGCACATGTAATCTATCAAAATTAATTTTCAAAACTGGTTACATTTTGTTTCAATGCGTACACCAATTTAGCAGCGAGAAATACCCAGTTTATAAAATGGCAGCAATATTGGACGTTATCTTGAATATTGCATATTATACATAACTTTTGAAAATAGCTGTTGTCATATTCGGATAACTAGTTTATTTTTGAAACGATTAAAATAAAAATAGTCAATTTAGATATCATTTTGTCACCATTCTGTAAGAATCGCTGTAACGGTCGAGGACGAAATTAACGACATAGGCAAAACAGAAGGTGAAACTACGTCTGTTTATTATATACCTACCAATGAAATACATAGTTATACGATGTAAATAAAAGTCATATGTTCTCATCGATGAAATAAACAACTTCCGGTGAAAATACAACTACTTCCGCTACCTATATTCATAACGCGCATCGGCAGTAAAACAGCTCAAATAGGCTGCAAATACACATTCATTACCGTATACAGTCTAACAAAAAATTCTAATTTCCATGCAGCGGTATATAATAAATAGAATATTCATATTTTTTGCAACGAATATGACATATACGTTTATCTCGTGGTGTGAAATGTCCATATTTGGAATATATGGAAATTTCACACCACGAGATGATCATATATGTCATATTCGTTGCAAAAATATGAATATCCTCTATGTATGCCCACACTGACACCCGTGTACATATTTACAGCGACAGTGCCCCTGCCACGCATGAAATGATGGATTCCGCCGGGACCGTCGACTCGCATACTTACACTCAGATTGGATTGCGTGGTTAGTACAGTATTGATTCATGTCACGAAACAGAAACTGTACAGCTCGTCGTTTTTACCCTGCAAATATCTGCATTATCTGACTGTAACATACCGTATCTGACTGGAATTTAGTATGTATTGGTCCACTTCATATCATATTTGCATGTACGTAAATAAATGATAGAAAAAAATGTGATTTTGATATATAACCTAGCATATTGATATGACATATGCTGTTTTGGTGTTTAAAATAACTATATTATGTCATCGATCAGTATACATGTATTTACATTCCTTCAGGTTGGTCTGGAACTTCTTAACAATACAGACAATAAGAGCGATATTATTATATTTATTTTTCAGAATCAACGAATACGCAGCAAAAGGAATACGAAAATATAAATCACATAATACACCAGGTTTATTATAACAATCAACAGAAAGGGTGAAGTTGATATATTCATGTCCGTTATAAGTGTATACACCAGGTGTATTATAACAATCAACAGAAAGGGTGAAGTTGATACATTCATGTCCGTTATAAGAGTATACACCAGGTTTATTATAAGAAGCAACAGAAAGGGTGAAGTTGATACATTCATGTCCGTTATCAGAATATACAGTCACCATGTTTATTATAACAATCAACAGAAAAGGTGAAGGCGATACATTCATGTCCGTTATAAGAGTATACACCAAGTTTATTAATATAAGAATCAACAGAAAGGGTGAAGTTGATACATTCATGTCCGTTATCAGATTATACACCAGGTCTATTATAACAATCAACAGAAAGAGTGAAGTCGATACATTCATGTCCGTTATCAGATTATACACCAGGTTTATTATTATAACAATCAACATAAAGAGTGAAGTTTATACATTCAATCATTAGAATGTAAGTGGAATCAACTCTTAATTTCTCTTTTCTATAAATATCAGATGGCACGAGTGATTTAAGCATAATTCTGGCAATATATGACACGTATATTGGTCTCTGTAAGTTATACAGACCACTTCCGGAGAATACAGTTGTTGACGGACAAAATACCTATATGTACATTATGGTACACAGTGCATAAACAGGAGAAGATACAGACATACTCGGTCCAATATGTAACATAAATATATATTAGAGTTGAGGCTATGTTATTGACCCCAACATGTGCTTCAACATTTCTGAAAAATAAATACCAACGTAAAACATTATTCCGAAGAAGGCATTTTTGACGGACACATTGTCTTATCGAAACATTCAGATTTTCATGAAAAATAAATGAGTTTCTTACTGAATTTTTTTTATCATTAATTACGAAACCTATCTGATAATGCGAAATAATGTCTGCATTCCACATTGAGATTCATGAACATGTTATTAACTGGATTCATTACATGTTATTAACTGGTGGAATTACATGTATATGACAAAGAAATGAGACACACAATTTTCCAAAAGAAAAACAACCATTGAATGGACGTTTCGTCAAAATTTGAGATGTTTCCATAAAACAAACTGCTGTTCAAGATAAACGAAGAAATGAGACACACAATTTTCCAAAAGAAAAACAGCCATTGAATTGACATTTCGTCAAAATTTGAGATGCTTCCATAAAACAAACTGCGGTTCAAGATTAAACATAAGTCCCTTAGTTCCAAAACGATATAATCACATAGCGTGCATACCTAAGTTGTCCATAATAGCTTCATATATGCAATGATTCAAACTGTACCCCTGATTGTGAAGCAGCCCATCGCCGATATTCGGCTGCAATGCCATTCAAAATAAGTACGGTTTAAGTTTTGTAAATATTTCTTCATATGTTTCAGGAATCGATTCAACAATGTCGGACAACTACATAGTCCCCATAAGGTACACTCCCGCCTGCGATTCGCTTACCAAGAATTGCAATCCAGCGGTCCTTGAATTGCAATTCTTCCCCTCTGGAATTGCAGTCTAATTGCAGTCTAATTGCGGTCCAAACGCGGTCCCGTTTTTGCGGTCATTCTTTCGCGATACCGTTTGTGCGGTCATTCTTTCGCGGTCCAGTTTGTGCGGTCATTCTTTCGCGATACCGTTTGTGCGGTCATTCTTTCGCTATTTCCGGTAAAAACTTACCGTATCATCGTATAGTACAGTTTGTTTACATTATCAGTGATTATACAAACGTACTATACGAATATTATACAAACATACGATATCCGTTCGTATATACGATATATCCGTACGGATATGGTATGAATATAAAGTGGGTCATCCTGTGGTTAAAATATACCGATGCACCGGTTGATTTCGAATGTAAACATCCGGTTTTCATTTCGATCATCTGCCATAATTTGAAGTTTTTCAAAATGAATAAATGTTCAGTTTTACGATACAGAAACAATATTTAAAACTGAGGATTGTGAAGTACGGTATCACTGTACATATACATGTGTGTTCAATATACAGTAATTCATCACTGTACTCCGCACCACCGCCGGGGACACAAAACAATGATCAGTTCCGGTCTATATCCCACAGTGGGAACAATGTGAATCACCACCACCACCAGTTTTTGTCTATGACTACACTACACCCCCCGCCCCGCCCCCGACCACCACTTCTGTCTGTAACGCAGGATGACGTGGCCGACTGATCAAGTGCTAAACTAGTCCTGGTGCGATGACCGACTGATCAAGGCATACTAGTTTGTGCGAGGCACTGATCAAGTTCTAAATAGTCATGGTGCGATGGCCGATGATCGAGTGCTATACTAGGTCCAGGTGCGATGGCCGACTGAGCAAGCTAAACTAGTCAACTAGTGTGTGCTAAATGGCCGACTGATGATCAAGTTCACTGTCCTGGTGCGATGGCCGACTGATCAAGCTCATAGTCTACCGACTATACTAGTCAGGTGCGGTATGGCCGACTGAACAAGTGCTAATACTAGTCAAGTGCGAAAGGCCGACTGAGCAAGGGCTAAACTAAAGTCTAAACTAGTCGGGTGGTGCGATGGCCGACTGATTCAACGTTCTAAACTAGTCCTGGTGCGATGGCCGACTGATCAAGGGCTACACTAGTCATGTGCGATGGCCGACTGATCAACTTCTAAACTAGTCATGTGCGATGGCCGACTGATCGAGTGCTATACTAGTCCAGTGCGATGGCCGACTGAGCAAGGGCTAAACTAGTCTTGGTGCGATGGCCGACTGATCAAGTTCTAAACTAGTCGTGGTGCGATGGCCGACTGATAAGTTCTAAACTAGTCCTGGGTGCGATGGCCGATTGAGCAAGGGCAAAACTAGTCTTGGTGCGGTGGCCGACTGATCAAGTTCTAAACTATTCCTGGTGCGATGGCCGACTGATCAAGTTCTAAACTAGTCCTGGTGCGATGGCCGACTGAGCAAGGGCAAAACTAGTCATGGTCGGTGGCCGACTGATCAAGTTCTAAACTAGTCCTGGTGCGATGGCCGACAGTCAAGGACTAAACTAGTCTTGGTGCGATGGCCGATTGATCAAGTTCTAAACTAGTCGTGGTGCGATGGCCGACTGATCAAGTTCTAAACTAGTCCTGGTGCGATGTCCGACCGATCGAGTGCTATACTAGTCCTGGTGCGATGGCCGACTAATCAAGGCATTCGTGCTAAACTAGTCGCAGTGCGATGGCCGACGGATCAAGGGCTAAACTATTCCTGGTGCGATGGTCGACTGATCAAGTTCTAAACTAGTCCTGGTGCGATGGCCGACTGATCAAGTTATAAACTAGTCCTGGTGCGATGGCCGATTGATCGAGTGCTATACTAGTCCTGGTGCGATGGCCGACTGATCAAGTGCTAAAGTAGTACTGGTGTGATGCATCATGGCCGACTAATCAAGTTCTAAACTAGTCCTGGTGTGATGGCCGTCTGATTGAGTGCTATACTAGTCCTGGTGCGATGGCCGACTGATCAAGTGCTAAAGTAGTCCTGGTGTGATGGCCGAATGATCTAGTGCTATACTCGGCATGGCCGACTGATCACGTGCTATACTGGGCATGGTGAGATGGCCAACTGATCAAGTGCTATACTGGGCATGGTGCAATGGGCGACTGATCAAGCGCTATACTAGTTATGGTGCGATGGCAGACTGATCAAGTGCTCTGCTAGTCCTGGTGCGATGGCCGACTGATCAAGTGCTATACTCGGCATGGCCGACTGATCACGTGCTATACTGGGCATGGTGAGATGGCCAACTAATCAAGTGCTATACGTACTGGGCATGGTGAAATACTACACTCCCGCCTGCGATTCACTTACCAAGAATTGCAATCCAGCGGTCGTTGAATTGCAATTCATCCGCTCTGAAATTGCAGTCTAATTGCGGTCCAATCGCGGTCCCGTTGTTGCGGTCATTCTTTCGCGATACCGTTTGTGCGGTAATTCTTTCGCGGTCCAGTTTGTGCGGTCATTCTTTCGCGATACCGTTTGTGCGGTCATTCTTTCGCTATTTCCGTTAAAAACTTACCGTATCATCGTATAGTACAGTTTGTTTACATTATACAAACGTACTATACGAATATTATACAAAAAACATATGATATCCGTTCGTATATACGATATATCCGTACGGATATGGTATGAATATACAGTGGGTCATCGTGCGGTTAAAATATACCGATGCACCGGTTCATTTCGCATGTAAACATCCGGTTTTCATTTCGATCATCTGCCACAATTTTAAGTTTTTCAAAATGAATAAATAAATGTTCAGTTTTACGATAGAGAAACAATTTAAAACTGAGGATTGTGAAGTACGGTATCACAGTGCATATACATGTGTGTTCAATACAGTAATTCATCAGTAATTCATCATTGTACTCCGCACCACTGCCGGGGACACAAAACAATGATCCCCCACACACACCAGCCATCTACATTTGGCGTCCTAAAAGTTCCGGTCTATATCCCACAGTGGGAACAATGTGTAATCACCACCACCACCAGTTTTTGTCTATGACTACACAACACCCCCCACCCCCGACCACCACTAAACTAGTCCTGGTGCGATGGCCGGACTGATCGAGTGCTATACTAGTCGTCCTGGTGCGATGGCCGACTAATCAAGGGCTAAACTAGTCTCAGTGCGATGGCCGACTGATCAAGGGCTAAACTATTCCTGGTGCGATGGTCGACTGATCAAGTTCTAAACTAGTCCTGGTGCGATGGCCGACTGATCAAGTTATAAACTAGTCCCGGTGCGATGACCGACTGATCGAGTGCTATACTAGTCCTGGTGTGATGGCCGACTGATTGAGTGCTATACTAGTCCTGGTGCGATGGCCGACTGATCAAGTGCTAAAGTAGTCCTGGTGTGATGGCCGAATGATCTAGTGCTATACTCGGCATGGCCGACTGATCACGTGCTATACTGCGCATGGTGAGATGGCCAACTGATCAAGTGCTATACTGGGCATGGTGCAATGGGCGACTGATCAAGCGCTATACTAGTTATGGTGCGATGGCAGACTGATCAAGTGCTCTGCTAGTCCTGGTGCGATGGCCGACTGATCGAGTGCTATACTCGGCATGGCCGACTGATCACGTGCTATACTGGGCATGGCGAGATGGCCAACTAATCAAGTGATATACGTACTGGGCATGGTGAAATACTACACTCCCGCCTGCGATTCATAAGTAATTCATCGTTGTACTCCGCACCACCGCGGGGGACACAAAACAATGATCCCCCACACACACCAGCCATCTACATTTGGCATCCTAAAAGTTTTTTTTATTGCAACAAAGCTTTAGCCCGTTGACGTAAAAACATGCCGCACCCGCCGAGGCTTTGATAGTATACCCAAAAACTTTAACTAAAAAACTCTTTAACCAAAAACTTTATCCTGAATGCACACCAATGTGCCAACTATATCGCTCTGTCTGCAAGCGGGCCCAACAAAAACTTTAAGGGAAATTTCAAAGTAATTTGACCGTGACATTGGGCACATATAAATAATAATGAAAATGTGGGTGACAAATACACCGTATGTGAAGTTTCGAGTGAATTGGTGAAGCGGTTTCAGAGATATAGTGTTCTTAAAGGTACATGCCCACTCAGTAGGCACAAAATGTTCTTTATATCAGAGACATCATCTGAGACATTTTCTGGCAAAATAAACATTAATTCACCATTAATACACATATTTATTGGCATTATTATACATTTTATATCAGACGTAAATTTCCACACTGCTATCAGGGGCGATAACCGTGTTTCCTTAAAATGTTACCAAGACATTACTATTTATTTTTTGATGTGCAATGATCATACTTTATAATCTGTCGAAAACATTATTTTTCAGGGAAACACATTTAATTAGTATAAGTAATTAAAAAATATCATGCCCCATTTGCCTATGAAAATAGCCTGATATCACCGCGTGTCACTATCAGTGAAATAAACATTACTATAAATGATTATATCCATATAACGGGCACTCGTAATGTTTAGAACTGGTGGAATAGTGACAAAATTATACACTTCTTTAATTCCTACAAATAACTGAGAATACACATAACTTTAATTGTTGTGCCTACTGAGTGGGTATGTACCTTTAATTAGCATAAATTAAATATTAAAAACAAGAAATGCGTCTGTCGAACGCGGATGCCACCTGCAGCATATTTGAGAAACTGTGACAAAGTGGTTAACCGAAAAGTGTGACGGACGGACAGACGGACGGACGGTCCAAACACTATATGCCACCCGTTTCTTCGAAACCCGGTGACATAAAAATATCATGCCTCATTTGAATATGAAAATAGCTTGATACCACTGCTAGTCATTATCAGTAAAATAAATATTACTAACTGATTATATATGGATAGCGGGCACACATAATTTTTAGAACTGGTGGAATAGTGACACAATTATACACTTATTTAATTGCTATAAAGAACAGTTTGTGCCTACTGAGTGGGCATGTACCTTTAAAAACTTTAACCTTAAATCAAAAAAATTTAACCGGACGGATGTACGTACGTATGTAGGCCAATGTGACAACTATATCGCACTGTCCACATGCAGGTATGTCAAAAACTTTGAGGTAAATTTGAAAGTAATTTTACCTTGATATTGGGCACAGGGGTTGCAGGAGTTGAGCATAGAATGAAAATATGGATGATGATAAACACACATGTGAAGCTTCGAGTGAATTGGCGAAGCTGTTTCTGAGATATAGTGTTCTTAAAAACTTTAACCTATGGTAAATAAAAATCAGATGGCCATGGCCCGCATGTTGAGCCCACCGAGGCATTTGATGGTGTCCGAGTATATTTATTTGAAGTTTGAATTAACGTATGTAAAAGCTTTAACGCAAATTTGAAAGTCATTTGACCTTGATCTTGGGCATGTGGGTCGCATGCGTGGGCTATAATATGAAAATATGGATGATAATAAAGAATTATCTGAAGTTTGAAGCAAATCTGGGTAAGTGTTGTGGAGATATAAGGTATGCAAAAACTTTAACAAAAATTTCAAAGTCATTTGACCTTGACCTTGGGGCACAGGGGCCGCATGAGTGGGAGACAGAATGAATATATGGATTATGACTAATAAGCATTTGATGTTTCAAGTCAATGTGACTTAGGATATGGTATTTAAAAACATACACCGATTTCGGACGGACTGACGCACGGACGTCATTGTGATCACTAAGTCTCGCTTTCCGCAAGCAGGCTCGGCAAAAAATATACAGATGGACGTCAATGTGCAGACTATATCGCACTGTCCGCAGGCGGTCGCGACAACAATTGTCCAACCCCTTTTTAAAGGTGCAAGCCCACTCAGTAGGCTAAAAATGCTCTTTATGGGAATTAAATAAGTGTATAATTGTCACTATTCCACTACTTTAATATAAACATTACGAGTGCCCGCTATACAGATATAATCATTTGGTAATATTTATTTTATTGATAGTGACGCGCGGTGGTATCGGTATTTTCATGTGCAAATGGGGCATGATATTTTATAATTATTTATACTATTAAATTAAATGCATCAACTGAAAAACAAATTGACAAATTATAAAGTATGATCATTGCACATCAAAAAATAAATACAGAGAATAAATAGTAATGTCCGTTAACATTTTAAGGAAACACGGTTATCGTCCCTGATATCAATGTGGAAATTTTCTTCTGATATAAAATGTATAATAATGCCAAACAATACGTGGGTAATGGTAAATGATTGTTTATCTGGCCAGAAAATGTCTCCGATGATGTCTCTGACATAAAGAACATTTTTGTGCCTACTGAGTGGGCATGTACCTTTAACGCTAGCTCCGCCCTGTCCAGTGAGACCTATGCATGTGTTAAGTTTCATAAAAAATATTGCAAAGGGTGTTCGCGTTATGCTCCGGACAAATCAGTGCGCGAAAAAACAAAGGGAGATAACTAAACTAGAAAATGTGTTCATAGAACACGGATACCCCACATATCGCTTTGATAGTAAACAAGGCAAAATGCCAGTGTCCAAAAGGGAGAGATAATCCATGACACGGGGTTCGAATCAAAAATCGAAATAAACTTTCCGCATCTACTCATCAGAAGGAAGCTACTATATCAAATTTCAGTGCTGTAGCTATTACAAAAGTTTTACGAGTTACAAGGCAAAATTTTCAAATTCTAATTCAAAAAGAGGGAGATAATCCATGACTCGGGGGTCGAATGAAAATAAACTTTGCAAATCTACTGATCATAAGGACATACCAAGTTTCAGGTGTGTAGCTATTTAGGGTTTAAAAGTTTTACAAGCTACAAGACAAAATTGGAAAATTCTAACTTGAAAATGGGGAGATAATCCATGACCATGGGGTCGAATCAAAAAACATACATGTACCAAGTTTCAGGTATGTAGCTATTACGGTTTAAAAGTTTTTCGAGTTACTAGGTTGGTGACAGACGGAAGAACGGACAAGGTCAAGGGTAACACTAAATGCCCCCTCCTCTATCGTGGTGAGGCAAAAGTTGTCATATACAAGTAACTTACCTTAATTTATCAGTTACACATCAGACGATGAATGAACTTTAATTCTGGTGTAGAATATTAAAGTTATTCATTATATTCAATAGTGCTGCTTTGACATGACGTGAAATTAAAACATGCACGACATGATCTGGAAGAAAAACCACAGACCAAGCACGCATATTCAGAATCACGTCTGTCGGTTCTTATCCAGCTCCGATTTCTGTCACCTGCCTCCACAAAATCCAGAATCCAACATTGTCGCAAAATTTAATCCTCTATGTTGGTGTACGTTAGAACAAAATGTCACTTAGTATATTATCCAATCCATTGTAATCTCTTGTTTCTCTAAATAAATGCGTCCAACAATCCCTGTAGCTGCTATCGTGATAAAAAATGTTAAAGGTTCCGTCAGCGCCTCACATATTGATCTTAATATCCACCATTTTGATTCCAAGTACCAGAATAATGATGTTTCCATGCGCCGTCGTAGTGTTATCTGTTAGATTCCGTTGTTTATTTGATCAAATTGATGGACAAATTTGTGTCCGCTAATGTCGCCAAGAGCATAATCTGTGACGTTGACTGTAATAATTTGGCATAACTTCTAGCTTGTGAATTTTTGGTTGAATGAAGTGATCACTATGGTGAACAAGTGTGTATTTGTGCCCGGTTTGCTCAGCAGGTAGAGCGATGGTGTGGTAAACCAGAGATCCCCGGTTCGATTCCCGGGCTGGTGCACATCTTTCTCACCCTGTGACATTTAGCACCCAACGTAGTTGCGGGAAGTAACTCTGCAGAATACTCCCGCATCGTCCGTACCGAGAGTTTATAATGGTGCTCTCCGTAGGTTTCCCCTGCAAAGTACCAAATCACATCTGATTTGCACTTCAACTGTTAATTGCGACATATTTTCTGTATTTTTCAATTGAAAGAAATGTCAGTATTATACTTATTCATTTCTGTGTAATAAGTACAGAAAAATATGTCACAATTAACAGCTAAAGCGCGAATGAGATCCGATTCGGATACTCTGCAGGAAAAACCTATGGAGCACCGGAACTCTGGGTACGGACGATAATTGAGTATTCTGTTGCCCAACAAAGGACCGCGACTGATAAATACTCCCAAATTGTACCCAAACATATGGAATTCGGAGACAAAAATTAAACATAGAATTCGAGGACGAATTTCAATTTGGCGGAGAAGAATGTCACAGTACGCAACTGACCATGGGGATGAAGTGTGTATGATCTGTGCCTTGTTAGCTTGCTCGGTAGAGTCATGGGCATGGTACGGTAAACATGAGGTCCCTGGTTCGATTCCGGGCCGTTATTTATCTTTCTCACTCTGTGACACAAGTAAACCGTTTTATTTTAAATAAATGGCTATCACAGGAATAAATATTATCTTCACAAAATTTGAATCGGGCCAATAGAAATCAACAGCTAGAACAGAACGTTTGCAGTAATATAAATCTAATTCCAAAATAAATTTTTAATATTTCTTTTTATGATCAGGTTTCGAAAATTAAAATATGCTTTTCTTTTAAAATTATTATCAATATGTTCACCATGTTATTATGGTTAATATGCAATTCACAGTCTCCTTGCAGCTTGAAATTGAAAGACATTATGAAAAGTTGTATTGATCTCAGAAATTGTCATGTCGACTATAGGATCGCGTCGAAATAATGTCAACATAATAGGAAAACGTAATTTGATACCGACGAAAAAGTAAACAAAACGCAAAATTGATGCTTTGTTTTGCTATATTATACCGTAGACCACACATTATATATCATTTGATTTTATATGAAAATAAATATATTGTCAGCATGGTGGTGTCTATTAATGTGTTCTTGATATTCGGAACGGCAGTGAGTGAGTGACGACATTTTGTTTTGTCCAAGAAATTGTCAAGGTCAATGTTTCACTGTTTGTCTCGCAATAACCCGCCGATTTATATTGCGCACCAAAAAAACAAATCACAAATACCGCTGACTTTCTAGGGTAGTCACTTTGAATTAGATAGATGGGATACAATTTTGGATTGGAACACGGATACGTTTGTCAACTATTTCGATTTTATTGCCGCATTGGTTAAGCAGAGCGGTCCGCTGGTTTTACCGCAGAGCGCAGCGTAAAGCGGTCATTCTTTCGCAGTTTACAGAAACAAAGGAGCGTAAATTGCAATTAAAAGCGGAGCGCAGCGCGAACTGCGCTATAAGTATTGCAATTCCGCAACCAACTCTTTGGACCGCGGTCACATGATTGCAGTCCGATTGCGGTCCGATTGCGGTCCAATTGCAATTAATGGGAACGCGAATTGCAATCCTGCGCTCCAGGAATTGCAATTCGCCTGGTAAGAGAACCGCAGGCCACTCTGTATTATAGTTTGTATTAATGACATGAGCGCTTCCGTCAATTTGAATTACAACAAGTTTTCTTATCTTACTGTGACCTGATAAATGTGACGCATGGTTCGCGATCATTGTAGACCCAAATCAGCGTGTGCACCCACACAGTCTGATCAGGATCTGCACTGTTCGCCATTCAATCCATTAAACATAGGGCGACATGAGCGTGTTATTTGATCAGGAGCTATCCTGGTCACAAATCTAGTAAGCCCCATTTCCACAGCCACATATCGATTTGGCAAGCGTACCCCACCCACTGTTACGTGGACATCTACATTTCGTGTGGCAGCCACTTCCGACCGCTCGTTTTAATATTCGACAGTTAAGTTAATTAACCCACGTCAACGGCCCTACATACATACATGTTTGAATGTCTGGAGACATTTTGGCCACTTTTACCATTTTTGCGTTCAAACAGTGTCGTAACAATGAAAATAAATGTAGTCTTTGCATAATAGTGAATGTAATACGAAATGAATATGTATGGTCACTCAATTGTGTGTAAATGTATATACAACGTAGAGTAATTGCGTAATGCCTTTGAAATATAAATTTCTGCATTTAAACCGCGAGCATGATTTAGCCTCAGTCGGTAATGTGTTATTTGTACTACTGTGGTTGACATCTAGAAGTAGACGCTACCATATGCAGTTGACGTGTTCTGTCATTTAATCAAACCTAGTACATGTTAGCGCGAGGTTACTTCTCATCACTGCACTGCATTATTCGTTTCAGCAAACATTCGAATGGCTATGCAGCGCCCGAATAGAATTTCCGTATCTTAATAGAGTTTATGAATAATTACTTTTAGCGACGGGACAAGCTGCAATAACATCGTCTCAACATATATTTCAGAGAATGATACCGTTGGTTTCGGCAATAGATAGTTCGTACGTGTGATATTAATGTTAATATTATCTTGTTAATATATACTATATGACATTCCCATATACGCCATTCTAGTATGTACCTCTGTCAAGGTCATTACCAAGGTCAGTGAATGACAAACGGTCACCCTGTTATTGTATGGATCGAGGCTAGATCGAATGGTGTAACTTTGTGGCAAGTATAGGGGTAACAATGTAGTCGGGATGTACGGATGAGCTATATATAATGCATGGGGGACCAAGATGAATACATGATACATTGTACATTGATATGCGAACATCACTGTACGGTACACCGATACTATTCAATTACATAAATATCTTAATTCAATCGATGGTTATACTCTAATGCAACTTTTGAGTTATAAACGAATTTACTTCACGTATGGTATGTCAATGGTCCCTGTTGTGGACAATGTACTCACAGCTGGCCATCTTCAGTATGGCCCGTGGAGCTATTGGCACAGTCATCCACTTGACGGACAAGTTCTGATTTTCAACTTATCAACCATAGTAATGTTGTATGAGGATGTAGCTAT
>CM055275.1:38687919-38711795 GCA_029237695.1 Conchocele bisecta
ATGTAGCTATGAATATTTAGTTACGGACACATCTACAAATGAATAAATTCGATTGCACATGGGTGGTCTATTATTATCAGACGCTATGCTGGTCACTAAACCCAATGTTGTCATCGAAGATCACATTTGCGAGTAGTTATTCCATTTTACATTTTGATTGCATGCACATGTAATCTATCAAAATTAATTTTCAAAACTGGTTACATTTTTTTCAATGCGTACACCAATTTAGCAGCTAAAAATACCCAGTTTATAAAATGGCAGCCTTATTGGACGTTATCTTGAATATTGCATATTATACATAACTTTTGAAATAGGTGTTGTCATATTCGGATAACTCGTTAATTTTTGAAACGATTAAAATAAAAATAGTCAATTTCCATATTCATTTTGTCACCATTCTGTAAGAATCGCTGTAACGGTCGAGGACGAAATTAACGACATACGCAAAACAGAAGGTGAATCTACGTCTGTTTATTATATACCTACCAATGAAATACATAGTTATACGATGTAAATAAAAGTCATATGTTCTCATCGATGAAATAAACAACTTCCGGTGAAAATACGACTACTTCCGCTATCTATATTCATAACGCGCATCGGCAGTAAAACAGCGCAAATAGGCTGCAAATACACATTCATTACCGTATACAGTCGAACAAAAACTGCTAATTTCCATGGAGCGGTATATAATAAATAGAATATTCATATTTTTCGCAACGAATATGACATATATGTTCATCTAGTGGTGTGAAATGTCCATACTTCACGAGTGCCGTTAGGCACGAGTGACATATGGACATTTCACACCACTCCATGAACATATATGTCATATTCGTTGCAAAAATATGAATATCCTCTATGTATGCACACACTGACACCCGTGTACATATTTACAGCGACAGTGCCCCTGCCACGCATGAAATGCTGGATTCGGCCGGGACCGTCGACTCGCATACTTACACTGATATTGGATTGCGTGGTTAGTACAGTACTGATTCATGTCTGGAAACAGAAACTGTACAGCTCGTTTTTACCCTGCATATATCTGCGATATCTGACTGTAACATACCGTATCTGATTGGAATTCAGTGTGTATTGGTCCACTTCATATCATATTTTTATGTACGTAAATAAATGATAGAAAAAAGTGTGATTTTGATATATAACCTAGCATATTGATATGACATATGCTGTTTTAGTGCTTAAAATAACTATATTATGCCATCGATCAGTGTACATGTACATTCCTTCAGGTTGGTCTGGAACTTCTTAACAATACAGACAATAAGAGCGATATTATTATATTTATTTTTCTGAATCGACGAATACGCAGCAAAAGGAATACGAAAATATAAAATAGATAATACACCCTGTTTATTATAACAATCAACAGAAAGGGTGAAGGTGATACATTCATGTCCGTTATCAGAATATACAGTCACCAGGTTTATTATAACAATCAACAGAAAGGGTGAAGGTGATACATTCATGTCCGTTATCAGAATATACAGTCACCAGGTTTATTATAACAATCAACAGAAAGGGTGAAGGTGATACATTCATGTCCGTTATCAGAATTATACAGTAACCAGGTTTATTATAACAATCAACAGAAAGGGTGAAGGTGATACATTCATGTCCGTTATCAGAATATACAGTCACCAGATTTATTATAACAATCAACAGAAAGGGTGAAGGTGATACATTCATGTCCGTTATAAGAGTATACACCAGGTTTATTATAAGAATAAACAGAAAGAGTGAAGTTGATACATTCATGTCCGTTATCAGAATATACAGTCACCAGGTTTATTATAAAAATCAACAGAAAGGGTGAAGTCGATACATTCATGTCCGTTTTCAGATTATACACCAGGTTTATTATTATAACAATCAACAGAAAGTGTGAAATTTATACATTCAATCAATACAATGTCAATGGAATCAACTCTTAATTTCTCTTTTCTATAAATATCAGATGGCACGAGTGATTTAAGCATAGTTCTGGCAATATATGACACGTATATTGGTCTCTGTGAGTTATACAGACCACTTCCGGAGAATACAGTTTTTGACGGTCAAAATACCTATATGTACATTATGGTACACAGTGTAAAAACAGGAGAAGATACAGACATACTTGGTCCAATATGTAACATAAATATATATTAGAGTTGAGGCTATGTTATTGACCCCAACATGTGCTTCAACTTTTCTGAAAAATAAATACCAACGTAGACAATTATTCCGGAGAAGACATTTTTGACGGACACATTGTCTTATCGAAACATTCAGATTTTCATGAAAAATAAATGAGTTTCTTACTGAAATTGTTTTATCATTAATTACAAAACCCATCTGATAATTCGAAATAATGCTTGCACTCCCCATTAAGATTCATGAACATCTTATTAACTGGATTCATTACATGTTATTAACTGGTGGAATTACATGTATATAACAAAGAAATGAGACACACAATTTTCCAAAAGAAAAACAGCCATTGAATGTACATTTCGTCAAAATTTGAGATGTTTCCATAAAAAAAACTGCTGTTCAATATTAAACATAAGTCCCTTAGTTCCAAAACGATATAATCAGATATCGTGCATACCTAAGTTGTCCATAATAGCTTCCTTTACGCAATGCTTCAAACTGTACCCCTGATTGTGAAACAGCCCATCGCCGATATTCGGCTGCAATGCCATTCAAAATAAGTACGGTTTAAGTTTTGTAAATATGTCTTCATATGTTTCAGGAATCGTTTCAGCAATATCGGACAACTACATAGTCCCCATCAGGTATTATTGTTTATATTAATGACATGAGTGCTTCCGTTAAATTGAATTACAACACGTTTTCTTATCTTACTGTGACCGGATAAATGTGACGCATGGTTTGCGATCATTGTAGATCCAAATCAGCGTGTGCACCCGCAGTCTGATCAGGATCTGCACTATTCGCCATTCAATCCATTAAACATAGGGCGACATGAGCGTGTTATTTGATCAGGAGCTATCCTTGTCACAAATCTAGTAAGGTCAATTTCCACAGCCACATATCGATTTGGCAAGCGTACCCCACCCACTGTTACGTGGAAATCTACATTTCGTGTCGAAACCACTTCCGACCGCTCGTTTTAATATTCAACAGTTAAGTTAATTGACCCCCGTCAATGGCCCTACATACATGTTTGCATGTCTGGAGACATTTTGGCCACTTTTAACACTTTTGCGTTCAAACAGTGTCGTGACAATGCAAATAAATGTAGTCTTTGCATAATCGTGAATGTAATACGAAATGAATATGTATGGTCGCTCAATTGTGTGTAAATGTATATACAACGTAGACTAATTGCGTAATGCCTTTGAAATACAAATTTCAGCATTTAAACAGGGGGCATGATTTAGCCTCAGTCGGTGGTGTGTTAGTTGTACTACTGTGATTGACATCTAGAAGTAGACGCTACCATATGCAGTTGACGTGTTCTGTCATTTAATCAAACCTAGTACATGTTACATGTAGCGCGAGGTTACTTCTCATAACTGGACTGCATTAATCGTTTCCGCAAACATTTGAATGGCTATGCAGCGCCCGAATAGAATTTCCGTATCTTAATAGAGTTTATCAATAATTACTTTTAGCGACGGGACAAGCGGCAATAACATCGTCTCAACGTATATTTCAGAGAATTATACCGTTGGTTTCGGCAATAGATAGTTCGTACGTGTTATATTAATGTTAATAGTATCTTGTTAATATATACTATATGACATTCCCATATACGCCATCATAGTATGTACCTCTGTCAAGGTCATTACCAAGGTTAGTGAATGACAAACGGTCACCCTGTTATTATATGGATCGAGGCTAGATCAACTGGTGTAACGTTGTGGCAAGTATAGGGTTAACAATGTAGTTTGGATGTACGGATGAGCTTCAGTAGACTAGGATGTGTTAATCACTAATTATTTACAATACAATACATGGGGGACCAAAATGAATACATGATATATTGATATGCGAACATCACTGTACGGTACATCGATACTTTTCAATTACATAAATATCTTAATTCAATCGATGGTTATACTCTAATGCAACTTTTGAGTTATAAACGAATTTGCTTCACGTATGGTATGGCAATGGTTTCTGTTGTGGACAATGATGTTGGTGTACAAGTACTCACAGCTGGCCATCTTCAGTATGGCCCGTGGAGCTATTGGCACAGTCATCCACTTGACGGACAAGTTATGATTTTCAACATATCATCCATAGTAATGTTGTATGAGGATATAGCTATGAATATTTAGTTACGGACACATCTACAAATGAATACATTCGATTGTACATGGGTGGTCTATTATTATCAGACGATATGCTGGTCACTAAACCCAATTTTGTCATCGAAGATCAAATTTGCGAGTAATTATTCCATTTTACATTTTGATTGCATGCACATGTAACCTATCAAAATTAATTTTCAAAACTGGTTAAATTTGTTTCAATGCGTACACCATTGTGCGAAAAATACCCAGTTTAGAAAATGGCAGCCATATTGGACGTTATCTTGAATATTGCATATTATACATAACTTTTGAAATAGCTGTTGTCATATTCGGATAGCTCGTTTATTTTTGAAACAATTAAAATAAAAGTAGTCAGTTTCCATATAATTTTGTCACCATTCTGTAAGAATCGCTGTTACGGTCGAGGACGAAATTAACGACACACGCAAAACAGAAGGTGAAACTACGTCTGTTTATTATATACCTACCCATGAAATACATAGTTATACGATGTACATAAAAGTCATATGTTCTCATCGATGAAATAAACAACTTCCGGTGAAAATACGAATACTTCCGCTATCTATATTCATAACGCGCATCGGCAGTAAAACAGCGCAAATAGGCTGCAAATACACATTAATTACCGATTACAGTCTAAAAAAATGCTAATTTCCATGGAACGATATATAATAAATAGAATATTCATATTTTTTGCAACGAATATGACATATATGTTCATCTCGTGGTGTGAAATGTCCATACGTCACTCGTGCCTAACGGCACTCGTGAAATATGGACATTTCACACCACTCCATGAACATATATGTCATATTCGTTGCAAAAATATGAACATCCATATGTATGCCCACACTGACACCCGTGTACATATTTACAGCGACGGTGCCCCCGCCAGGTATGAAATGCTGGATTCCGTCAGGACCGTTGACTCGCATGCTTACACTGATCTGGGATTGCGTGGTTAGTACTGTATTGTATCTGACTGGAATTCAGTGTGTTTTGGTCCACTTCATATCAAATATGTATGTACGTAAATAAATGATAGAAATAAGTGTCAATTTGATATATAACCTAGCATATTGATATTACATATGCTGTTTTAGTGCTTAAAATAACTATATTATGCCATCGATCAGTATACATGTATTTACATTCCTTCAGGTTGGTCTGGAACTTCTTAACAATACAGACAATAAGAGCGATATTATTATATTTATTTTTCAGAATCGACGAATACGCAGCAAAAGGAATACGAAAATATAAATATATGAGTGTTGTCGAGCTGGTGTCTGAGAAGATCTAAAGTGATCAACAATTCATAGCACTAGGTCCATGATAATTGATAAGTGTACCTTAGCTACAATATCTAACAAATGAAACATTGCGTTAATTAAATAACAGACGGCTCATATATATATACATGTCTACGAACGTTTGTTAATATGACTGTACATATATATACGTTACACATGTGACCATAGCTAGCTAACCTTCACCACTGCTTACTTGCCTAATGTATTATACGTTTTAACTGTCTCGTGAAAGTGTTCAATTGCATAGCCTGCAAAACAAAATAAAATTGACTTTATTTACAGATAATCGATACGTATATTTTACAGCTCACATATTAATGTGCAGTCCGGCATTGGAGGAGCTGCAGTCCCGTTGACAAGATAACCACTATATAGCTAAAATAGCTTTATACCGCAACCATTGCTCCATGTAGCATAATAAAGGGCGTTGAATAAATGTTGTTTATATCTGAAGCAACCTAATATACCTGAAGTAGCCTAATATACATGAAGTGCCGATTTTGCTTTATTTGTTCACCTTTGACCCTTAATCGCGGCCTCTGATTGGTCATTCTCAACAGCAAATTCAAGATGGCGGGGAATTTTAAAATCTAAATTGTTGTCAATTCAGCTGAATTTTGTCTATTTTTACAATATATGCGACATACCTTATGGTGTACGAACGGGTTCAAAAGTAAGATTGCAAACTTCACCTGTAAATGTAGAGCTGCACCTGTAAAATGCACAAATGCAACTGTAAATGTATTGCTGCACCTGTAACATGAACAGCTAAACCTGTAGTTTGTATAGCTGCAGCTGTAAATGTATAGGTGCGCCTGTAAAAAATACAAAAGGTGCACCTATATATTTACAGCTGCAGCTATAAAAAATACAGATGCAGCTGTAAGTTTAGTTTTGACCCCGTTCGTACATCATAATAACCAACGACACGGACATGTCCGTCATCATTTTATTGATTATTATGACAAATGTCAAGTCTAAAGCCAGCCAGCATTGAAGCTCATCGTAAATAAATCGAAGAGCTAATTAGACACAATGTGGAATCTACCTAGCGTGGACGCCGCCATTTTGCTTTGAATGATGTCGCTAGATTTGTGACATATGGCGAGGGAATGACGTCGAAAACATGACGTCACGCAAGTTCAAACAATTAAGTCCAGTATGCGGTATAAATTAAATATATGATTAGTGCCGTCGAACATACAATATATTCGGTTTCCCCACGACAACTTTATTCGGGTTCGCTAAAGCTCGCCCCAATAAAGCTATCTAAGGCTCAACCGAATGTATTTTAAATTCGACGGCACTAACCATATATTGTACTGGCTCTGCTGTGGTCGATACCACAGGTCCTTGAAGAACGGTTCACATGTCAGTGTTTTATGGGTTATTTCGGTATCACTGGTGGTGTGGGTGCATTCTTACCAAAATACAATTGAGTTCAACTCCTATGAATTACACGTATAACTATTAAGTGCATGGGTATTTTGACAGTACAAACGGGGCCTGAAAGTTCGAAACGGTGAATGTGTAGATAGTTGGCGATTTCTGTCGTGTGTATTGTTTGACCATTAGTAGTTGCACAAAGCTATATACATTACACAAGACCAACGAAATCCACCCAAATCCACCAAAATACCCAAGTGACACCAAAATAATGACCATTTGTTGAAAGACCTGTGCCCGATACGCCATATATCATGGCACATCTAGAGTGTTCTATGATCTGATGGAGCTAGTGGACTCTAGATGCCGTTTTGTAATTATGACGGCACATGTCGAAGCATGAGACACACTGTGAAATAGAGAATAGTAGGTTAGTGCCGTGAATGGGGAAAAATATCCGGCAATGCTCAGGAATTTCTTTATTTCTCATCAGAAGTATATGTTGTGACCACTCATTTGAACCGTCTCGCCGAGACGGTTCAAATGAGTGGCAACAACATATACTTTGGTTCAGAAATAAGGAAAATAGATAGAGAATAGTAGGTTAGTGCCGTGAATGGGAAAACTTATCTGGCAAGGCTCAGGAAACGGGATGGGCGAGGCTCTGCCGATCACATCCCATTTCCGTGCCGCGCCAGATATTTTTTCCCATTCACGGCACTAACCTACTATTCTATTTATCCCGTCAACACCTACAAATGGCTGTAAAATGCAAAAATTGTATTGACTGGATATCAAAAATGTTTCACGGCACCGTGTTTCACGGCACATACGCACTGTGTTGACGGGATAAAACATGCACATGTATTGTTTAGTATACAATTATTCACTTCTCTTCGGGTCAATAGTTCAAACTATTCTTCCAAGGGAAAGACTATTCACACGAAACAGAATGCTATTCACCGAGACGAAGTCGAGGTGAATAGCATTCTGTTTCGGGTGAATAGTCTTTCCCTTGGAAGAATTGTTTGAACTATTGACCCGAAGAGAAGTGAATAATTGTTTTATTATATTGAATAAACCTGAGTTAAAAAATGAGTCTTTGTTAACACAACCAACAATTTATTAACAGTGGTAATGGCAGATGAAGGCTCATATCACACATGTTAACCTAACAGAATTACATTAAAATGTTTTTTTATGAACAACATGTTCATCGTATCACATAATTGGCTCAGGATCTGACAAAACCACCATTATCGCAGTGCCATATTCGAAAGTTGGACATAATTTCTGTAAATGACATCGAAAATTGACAGGAATGTCAGACGTCTGGTGGAATTTGATTCCACATGACCTCTGAAATTTGTATCATTTTTCCATGTCATTTACATACACTATTGCATTTTTAGATAAAAAGTGGTTTTATCGTATCTGCTTCGATATATCAATAGAATCCCAGAAATTGCTGTTATAACCAACTTTTTCATAGTAAATTGCTTTATAATGAGTACATCATTTACATACACTATTGCATTTTTCGATAAAGGTGGTTTTATCGTATCATGCTCGATATATCAATAGAATCCCAGAAATTGCTGTTATAACCAACTTTTCATAGTAAAATGCTTTATCATGAGTAACATACATACATACAGATATATCAATAGAATTACAGAAAACATACTTTGTCATGAACTTTTGACCAACTTGTATCACAGATATTAACAGAACCACAGAATAAAATGCTTTGTTATGAGTAATATGTATCACAGATATCAACAGAATCACAGAAAAATGCTTTGTTATGAGTAACATGTATCACAGATATTAACAGAATCACAGAAAAATGCTTTGTTAGAATGGCTATTATCACCAATAATAAACAATTTCTCTATTTATTGTAATTGATGTTTACAGTCCCATAATTCACAAGGTTGAATGCAACAACATTTTCTTGGTTTAGTGGAGCGTACACGTCAAGATGGTTAGATGTGGTATTTACACTTAAATTCCTGTTGAATGAACTACCTGAGGCTAATGCAAATGACTGTAGGTTTCCTGCATTAGAACTTGTACATGTATCTGTATTCATCTGATTATCAGGCATCAATGAATATAAGTAGTCTTATTGCGAGTCACTCAGGAAATCAATCAACTGTTGATCATATTGCATGAGTGCATCAACATGATCAACAGTTTCAGGATGCGTTTGCAATTCATTTGCCTGTGGCACATTATTGGAATCAGTAAACACATCAGCCTTACCAATACATGCGCTGGTTAGGATACTGCACGCTGAAACGCGTTTCTCATCACTAAGTCTGGACGAATAATGTTTCAAACTATTTTCAGACTTGTGTTTACTGATTCCAATAATGTGGCGACTTTCAAATCCATTTTTGTCTAACAGGGTAATACATGCCGCTCGCACACAATGGTTTGTTGTAGACTTTTGACAACTTAGCCAGTTTACTGATTTCCGGCATCATTTTGCCAAGTTTATTATGTCCTAATGGTTGCTTCGTATACCAACAATCACTGACACATGGTAACTGCTTCGGCACTATGGGTCGTTGGAAGAAGGATTCATTTTCGGGATGGAGTTTGCTGACATACAGCTGAAAGGACGCCACGGGACACCGAAGGTTGCCTGCAATAAGTACAAAAATAAATTTCATAGCTATTGAGAATTACATTTCCGACACCGTATTAATTCTAATAATTGTCTATGATTATTTGAAATTTGGCTATTATTAGAATAAATACAAAACAAGCTTGGATCGGAGAAAACCACCCATTTCGCATCGCCATTTTGTGCTGATATTGATTTAAAAAAATCAGATATATTTCCAGTAAATGACATTGACATACATTTGACGCTTCATGGTATTTTACGTTTTTATACGTAAAACAATTTCATTTATAACACAATATTATTAGTAGTAATAACTTGGAGATAATTTATGATGAAATATATGCATTTTAAATGGTATACAGTACTTTATATATAAGGTAGGGGCCGTTTTGACCTGGGGCCGTTTTGACTATATTCTGGAAATTTTACGGCCGTTTTGACAAGTGGCCGTTTTGACAAGGGGCCGTTTTGACTTGATCCTGTATTCTGTACTCAATACATTTATTAGATATTTACCTTCATCCGCATAAATTCGGTTGGACCCAGTGAAATCATCATCATCCTCTCGTCGGTTTTTCGTCAACTTGGACTTCATGGTAATGTAGGTCCGACCTTCCCCATCAACGTGTGTGCTGAAATTGTCTTTCCGTAGGTCCCTCAGGTTTTCTCGGCCTCGGTTACAGAAGTGTAGCATGTAGTCAAAAAACACTTTGTTCAATAACGATGCAGGTGCACATGTGGACATACATTCAGCTTTGTACAGTTTCTCAATGTCCAGATCCGAAATGACGTCTTTGTGTACTGTTTTCACCCTTTCCTTCTTTCTTTAGCTGAACAAGCACAGCCTTAAACGCATCTCTGCATTTACCAAATCGATCGTCGTTTATAATGTCCACAGCCCTTTTCTTCTTGAACAACTGTTGTAGGCCAAATCGTATAGTGAGCATTGACTTCCGACAATACCTCTCCCCATCACGTTTACGCGCATTTATGAAGAATTTTCTCAGGAAAAAATCCAATTCGGTTACCGAGACCTCATTGTAAAGTTCTACAAGAGCGTACTGCTTGTCACACTTTGTGAATTCCGAGAGTAGGTTCTCTGCTACTTTAAAGACACTTTTGGTGGATTTCGAGTGACGTTGCTCCACCAGAAGTTCTATTTCTTCCTCCGTCACACTATGTCCAAAACGCTCGCCAGCCATGATTGTTTGTTTACACGCGCACTCGGCGGGTCTGCGCATGCGTCATCTGCATCGCGAAACGATTGAATCTCCATTCAGTGAATCAATTGAAAGCGCTCAGGTGACTGAATTCGATGATTGCACTATTGACCGGCTTAAAACCGCAATGAACTGGAATTGTTGAAAAGAGGTCCAATAGTCAAAAATATTCACCCGATTTTAGACGCATGTGACCTGGTTTCAGCCAATCAAATTGTTGTATTTATAATGATATATAATAATTGTTAATAACTGTGACTGCCATGAATTTTCAAAGGTCAATATTTATTAGTTCAATACTGTCAATATCAAATTGTTGCGTGAATCTTCAAACTACAATGAACTTAAAAGAAAATAAACTTCAATCTCGGTTTATGTGGCTGTGACTGGAGAAATGGAGCTTGTGGGTTTGACGACCAGCATAGATCCAGATCAGCCTGTGCATCTGCACAGGATCTGCAGTGTTCATCTTTTATCAATAAAACACCCGTCATGCTTGTAACAAGCAACACAGATTGTTATCAGGCTACAAGAGTGTGCTATTTGATCAGGAGTTGCACTGGTCATGAAACCTATAAACATTGTTTCTCCAGTCACAGCCGCATGTGTTCCTGGCACCAGATCAGGTCATTCTAACTTCAGAACTGAATATAGTCATTGTAACTACATTTAGTGAATGAGTCAGTCTACTGTTTTTGTATGGTACTTTTTTCATTTTTCATATTCCATTTTATGAGAAACAGACCATCTCATGAACACATCATTTTTACCAAAACCATTATCACATGCTCCGACATATGCATGACTGGCTCATGTTTACCTGTGATAACATGTATATAGATTAACCGTTTTAGTCTAACTAGCAGTATTGTATACTAACCAAGGGCGTCTATATTCAACATAGTTTGTATTCATGTACTTATGCCTGTGTTTTTTGCTGTGATTCCTAAACAATGAACATGCTGGTATAATGGTATTTCCTTACAAACGTGGGTGGCAGGTAGGAACGTGCGTTGTGTAAGTTAACAATCTGGATTCTTTCTTACCGGAATACCGACCGAATACCTGGTTTGGCCTTCATGTACATCTTTGGCTTTATTGTATGTGAGAGTTGAATCGGGTTATACTCCTTATTCGAGTGAGTAATGTGACTATTCGTAATCCTGTTACTTTTAGGGGAAGGATTAAATTGACTTAGGTTTGATATGGATCTGGCATTCATAATCTTGGCAAGATTAACGCAAGCGGTTGTGTAACTCTATGTTTAATAGGGCCAGTGAATTGCTTTGTATACCGGCAGCTATGTATTGTATACTGGCCGTTCTGTGTTGTATACCGGCAGCTCGGTTTTGTATACTGGCCATTCCAAGGTAGCACCATTGCTGTCCTGTCTCTGTGTTCTTTACTGGAGTGCATGTCATCTATTTTACTGCTGTGTGTTCTCACTGGTCCATTTGGCCTTGTTTGTTGTGAGGCTTTTGTTATGCCACCGAATGATAAGGGAAGGGGTGGGTCTATAGTGTTATTGGCGTCCGGCCGCCTGAAACAGTAATGCTCGGGTAAATGTCTTGTAATTTCTGTTTCCTTACACGGACCTGCTTGATAGTTCACACACGCATTGCTCTAATGGTCTTTTACCGCCCTGCGTCGAATTCACGATTCCCACCCCTGCTAAGCCCAATGTCCAGGTGACATACTTTGTGCATTTGAAACATTAACGCTCGAGTAAAATTATGTATTATACGTTTTGTTTCCTGGCATGGATCTGGTTGATATTTCACACACGCATTGCTCTAATTGTCGTCACAAACGTCCTGCCCCCGCTAAGCCCGGGGCCAAGGTCACATACAGGGTGGTGCAAAATATATGTCCCAATTTTGGTACCTGCTAGATCTGTTACAATCTGTGTGACTTATATATCAGAATTAAATGTAAGTTTTCACCATGTTTTCCAGTGTATAATATTCAGGAAACTCATTGGTTATCTACTTTACACATGGTATTCAAAATGTATACCCTTTTTATTCACATAACGTGCCATCCCTGGTGTTTAAAAAATCTGATATCACGCAAAAGGTGCATCCAAAAACTTTCTTCATTTGGGGAGTCTTCACATCAATTGTTATTGATTCTATCCTGCTGATGGAATTACTGTTTTGCTTTCACAAACTTTGCAAAGGCAAATACTACAACTTGTTCAAATCTGGATAATGATGGATTAATAACAAACGTGTTCACATGAATACAAGTGTTAGCGACACTATTGACAATCCGGTTGCTAAGACTATATACATTTATTTTGCATACAGAGTGGCCTGCGGTTCTCTTACCAGGCGAATTGCAATTCCTGGAGCGCAGGATTGCAATTCGCGTTCCCATTAATTGCAATTGGACCGCAATCGGACTGCAATCATGTGACTGCGGTCCAAAGAGTTGGTTGCGGAATTGCAATACGTATAGCGCAGTTAGAGCTGCGCTCCGCTTTTAATTGCAGTTTACGCTCCTTTTTTTTTCTTTAAACTGCGAAAGAATGTCCGCTTTACGCTGCGCTCTGCCGTCAAACCAGCGGACCGCTCTGCTTGACCAATGCGGCAATACAATCGAAATAGTTGACAAACGTATCCGTTTTCCAATCCAAAATTTGATCCCATCTATTTCATCCAAAGTGACTAGAAAGTCAGCGATATTGGTGATCTGTTTTTTTGGTGCCAAATATAAATCGGCGGGTTATTGCGAGACAAACAGTGTAACATTGACCTTCACAATTTCTTGGACAAAAAAAAATGTCATCACTGCCATTCCGAATATCAAGAACACATTAATAGACACCACCATACTCACAATATATTTATTTTCATATAAAATCAAATTATAATGTGTGGTCTACGGTATAATATTGCAAAACTAAGCATCAATTTTGCGCTTTGTTTACTTTTTCGTCGGTATCAAATTACGTTTTCCTATTCCGTTAACATTATTTCGACGCGATCCTATAGTCGACATCACAATTTCTGAGATCAACACCACTTTTCATAATGTCTTTCAATTTCAAGCTGCAAGGAGACTACGAATTGCATATTAACCATAATAACATGGTGAACATATTGATAATAATTTTAAAAGAAAAGCATATTTTAATTTTCGAAACCTGATCATAAAAAGAAAATTAAAAATTTATTTTGGAATTATAGATTTCTATTACTGCAAACGTTCTGTTCTGGCTGTTGATTTCTATTGGCCCGAATCAAATTTTGTGAAGTTAATATTTATTCCGGTGATAGCCATTTCTTTAAAATAAAACGGTTTACTTGTGTCACAGAATGAGAAAGATAAATAACGGCCCGGAATCGAACCAGGGACCTCATGTTTACCGTACCATGCCCATGGCTCTACCGAGCAAGCTAACAAGGCACATATCATACACACTTCATCCCCATAGTCAGTTGCGTACTGTGACATTCTTCTCCGCCAAATTGAAATTCGTTCTCGAATTCCATGTTTAATTTTTGTCTCCGAATTCCATATGTTTGGGTACAATTTTGGGAGTATTTATCAGTCGCGGTCCTTCGTTGTGCAACAGAATACTCAATTATCGTCCGTACCCAGAGTTACGGTGCTCCATAGGTTTTTCCTGCAGAGTACCGAATCGGATCTCATTCGCGCTTTAGCTGTTAATTGTGAGATATTTTTTCTGTACTTATTACACAGAAATGTATAAGTATAATACTGACATTTCTTTCAATTGAAAAATACAGAAAATATGTCGCAATTAACAGTTGAAGTGCAAATCAGATGTGATTTGGTACTTTGCAGGGGAAACCTACGGAGAACACCATAACTCTCGGTACGGACGATGCGGGAGTATTCTGCAGAGTTACTTCCCGCAACTACGTTGGGGGCTAAATGTCACAGGGTGAGAAACATGCGCACCAGCCCGGAATCGAACCAGGGATCTCTGGTTTACCACACCATCGCTCTACCTACTGAGCAAACCGGACACAAATACACACTGCTTCACCTATGTGATCACGTCATTCACAAGCTAGAATGCCAAATTAATACAGTCAACGTCACAGATTATGCTCTTGGCGACATTAGCGGACACAAATTTGTCCATCAATTTGATCAAATAAACAAAGGAATCTGACAGGTAACACTGCGACGGCGCATGGAAACATCATTATTCTGGTACTTGGAATCAAAATGGTGGATATTAAGATCAATATGGAGGCGCTGACAGAACCTTTAACATTTTTTATCTCGATAGCAGCTACAGGGATTGTTGGACGCATTTATTTAGAGGAACAAGAGATTACAACCCGCATTGGATAATATACTAAGTGACATTTTGTTCTAACGTACACCAACATAGAGGATTACATTTGCGACAATGTTGGATTCTGGATTGTGTGGACAGGTGACAGAAATCGGAGCTGGATAAGAACCGACAGACGTGATTATGAATATGCGTGCTTGGTCTGTGGTTATTCTTCCAGATCATGTCTGCATGTTTTAATTTCACGTCATGTCAAAGCAGCACTATTGAACATAATGAATAACTTTAATATACTACACCAGAATTAAAGTTCATTCATCGTCTGATGTGTAACTGGTGACTTAAGGTAAGTTACTTGTATATGACAACTTTTGCCTCACTAATTGTTATGCCCCCACCACGATAGTGGAGGGGGCATTTAGTGTCCGTCCTTCCGTCCGTCACCGACCTAGTAACTCGTAAAACTTTTAAACCGTAATAGCTACAGACCTGAAGCTTGGTACATGTATGTTTGATTCGACGCCATGGTCATGGATTATCTCCCCCTTTTCAAGTTACAATTTTCCAATTTTGGCTTGTAGCTCGTAAAACTTTTAAACCCTAATAGCTACACACCTGAAACTTGGTATGTAGCTTCCTTATGATGAGTAGATTTGCAATGTTTATTTTGATTCGACCCCCGAGTCATGGATTATCTCCCCCTTTTTTAATTAGAATTTGAAAATTTTGCCTTGTAACTCGTAAAACTTTTGTAATAGCTACAGCACTGAAATTTGATATTTAGCTTCCTTATGATGAGTAGATGCGGAAAGTTTATTTCGATTTTTGATTCGAACCCCGTGTCATGGATTATCTCTCCCTTTTGGACACTGGAATTTTGCCATGTTTACTATCAAAGCGATATGTGGGGTATCCGTATTCTATGAACACATTTTCTAGTTCAGTTATCTCCCTTTGTTTTTTCGCGCACTGATTTGTCCGAAGCATAACGCGAACGCCCTTTGCAATATTTGTTATGAAACTTAACACATGCATAGGTCTCACTGGACAGGGCGGAGCTAGCGTTAAAGGTACATGCCCACTCAGTAGGCACAACCTGTTCTTTATGTCGTAGACATCATCGGAGACATTTTCTGGCCATATAAACAATCATGTACCATTACCCACGTATTGTTTGGCATTATTATTTATATCAGAAGAAAATTTCCACATTGATATCAGGGACGATAACCGTGTTTCCTTAAAATGTTAACGGACATTACCATTTATTCTCTGTATTTAATTTTTGATGTGCAATGATCATACTTTATAATCTGTCAATTTTGTTTTCAGTTGATGCATTTAATTAGTATAAATAATTATAATATATCATGCCCCATTTGCACATGAAAATACCGATACCACCGCGCGTCACTATCAATAAAATAAATATTACCAAATGATTATATCTGTATAGCGGGCACTCGTAATGTTTATAACTAGTGGAATAGTGACAATTATACACTTATTTAATTCCCATAAAGAGCATTTTTAGCCTACTGAGTGGGCATGCACCTTTAAAAAGAGGTTGGACAATATTTGTCGCGACCGCCTGCGGACAGTGCAATATAGTCTGCACATTGACGTCCATCCGTAGTTTTTGCCGAGCCTGCTTGCGGAAAGCGAGACTTAGTGATCACAATGACGTCCGTGCGTCAGTTCGTCCGAAATCGGTGTATGTTTTTAAATACCATATCCTAAGTCACATTGACTTGAAACATCAAATGCTTATTAGTCATCCATATATTCATTGTGTGTCCCACTCATGCGGCCCCTGTGCCCCAAGGTCAAGGTCAAATGACTTTGAAATTTGTGTTAAAGTTTTGCGTACCTTATATCTCCACAACACTTACCGGTACTCAGATTTGCTTCAAACTTCAGATAATTATTTATTATCATCCATATTTTCATATTATAGCCCACGCATGCGACCCACATGCCCAAGATCAAGGTCAAATGACTTTCAAATTTGCGTTAAAGCTTTTACATACCTTAATTCAAACTTCAAATAAATATACTCCGAGACCATCAAATGCCTCGGTGGGCTCGACATGCGGGCCATGGCCATCTGGTTTTTATTTACCGTAGGTTAAAGTTTTTAAGAACACTATATCTCAGAGACAGCTTCGCCAATTCACTCGAAGCTTCACATGTGTGTTTATCATCATCCATATATTCATTCTATGCTCAACCCCTGCAACCACTGTGCCCAATATCAAGGTCAAATTACTTTTAAATTTACCTCAAAGTTTTTGACATGCCTGCATGTGGACAGTGCGATATAGTTGTCACATTGGCCTACATACGTACGTACATCCATAGTTGTTAAAGGTACATGCCCACTCAGTAGGCACAAACTTTTCTTTATAGCAATTAAATAAGTGTATAATTGTGTCACTATTCCACCAGTTCTAAAAATTACGAGTGCCCGCTATACATATATAATCATTTAGTAATATTTATTTTACTGATAATGACTAGCAGTGGTATCAAGCTATTTTCATATTCAAATGAGGCATGATATTTGTTAATTGCTTATACTAATTAAATGTGATTCCCTGAAAAATATAATGTTTTCGACAGATTATAAAGTATTATCATTGCACATCAAAAAATAAATAGTAATGTCTTGGTAACATTTTAAGGAAACACGGTTATCGCCCCTGATAGCAGTGTGGAAATTTACGTCTGATATAAAATGTATGATAATGCCAATAAATATGTGTATTAATGGTGAATTAATGTTTATTTTGCCCGAAAATGTCCCAGATGATGTCTCTGATATAAAGAACATTGTGTGCCTACTGAGTGGGCATGTACCTTTAAGAACACTATATCTCTGAAACTGCTTCACCAATTCACTCGAAACTTCAGATACTGTGTATTTGTCACCCACATTTTCATTATTATTTATATGTGCCCAATGTCACGGTCAAATAACTTTAAAATTTCCCTTAAAGTTTTTGTTGGGACCGCAGACAGAGCAATATAGTCGGCACATTGGTGTGCATTCAGGATAAAGTTTTTGGTTAAAGTGTTTTTCAGTTAAAGTTTTGGGGTATACTATCAAAGCCTCGGCGGGTGCGGCATGTTTTTACGTCAACGGGCTAAAGCTTTGTTGTAATAAAAAATGGTTTGTACTATCAAATGCCTCGGCGGGCACGACATGCAGGCCATGGACATCTAGTTATTATGGCATGCGATTTGATCAGTCGGCCATCGCACCATGACTATTTAGCACTTGATCAGTCGGCCATCGCACCAGGACTAGTTTAGCACTTGATTAGTAGGCCATCGCACCAGGACTAGTTTAGAACTTGATCAGTCGGCCATCGCACCAGGACTAGTTTAGCACTTGATCATCGGCCATCGCACCAGGACTTATTTTACACTTGATTAGTAGGCCATCGCACCAGGACTAGTTTAGAACTTGATCAGTCGGCCATCGCACCAGGACTAGTTTAGCACTTGATCAGTCGGCCATCGCTCTAGGACTATTTTAGAACTTGATCAGTCGGCCTTCGCACCAGGACTAGTTTGGAACTTGATCAGTCGACCATCTCACCAGGACTAGTATAGCACTTGATCAGTCTGCCATCGCACCAGGACTACTTTAGAACTTGATCAGTCGGCCATCGCTCCAGGACTAGTTTAGAACTTGATCAGTCGGCCATCTCACCATGACTAGTATATAACTAGATAAGTCGGCCATCGCTCCAGGACTAGTTTAGCCCTTGATTAGTCGGCCATCACACCTGGACTAGTTTAGCCCTTGATCAGTCGGCCATCGCACCAGGACTAGCATAGAACTTGATCAGTCGGCCATTGCACCAGGACTAGTTTAGCCCTTGATCAGTCGGTCAACGCACCAGGACTAGTAGAGCACTTGATCAGTCTGCCATCGCACCATAAGCAGTATAGTGCTTGATTAGTAGCCCATTGCACCATGCCCAGTATAGCACTTGATCAGTTGGCCATCTCACCATGCCCAGTATTATAGCACGTGATCAGTCGGCCTTGCCGAGTATAGCACTTGATCAGTCGGCCATCGAACGAGGACTAGTAGAGCACTTGATCAGTCTACCATCGCACCATAACTAGCACAGCGCTTGATAAGTCGCCCATTGCACAATGCCCAGTATAGCACTTGATCAATTGGCCATCTCACCATGCCCAGTATAGCACGTGATCAGTCGGCCATGCCGAGCATAGCACTTGATCAGTCGGCCATCACACCAGGACTAGTTTAGAACTTGATCAGTCGGCCATCACACCAGGACTACGTTAGCACTTGATCAGTCGGCCATCGCACCGGGACTAGTTTAGCCCTTGATCAGTCGGCCATCGCACCAGGACTAGTATAGCACTCGATCAGTCGGCCATCGCACTAGGACTAGTTTAGAACTTGATCAGTCGGCCATCGCACCAGGAATAGTTTAGAACTTGATCAGTCGACCATCGCACCAGGAATAGTTTAGCCCTTGATCAGTCGGCCATCGCACCGGGACTAGTTGAGCCCTTGATCAGTCGGCCATCGCACCAGGACTAGTATAGCACTCGATCAGTCGGCCATCGTACCAGGACTAGTTTAGAACTTGATAAGTCGGCCATCGCACCAGGACTACTTTAGAACTTGATGAGTCGACCATCGCGCCAGGAATAGTTTAGCCCTTGATCAGTCGGCCATCGCACCGAAATAGTTTAGCCCTTGATCAGTCGGCCATCGCACCAGGACTAGTATAGCACTCGATCAGTCGGCCATCTCACCATGACTAGTTTAGAACTTGATCAGTCGGCCATCGCACCACGACTAGTTTAGAACTTGATCAGTCGGCCATCGCACCAAGACTATTTTAGCACTTGATCAGTAGGCCATCGCACCAGGACTAGTTTTGCACTTGATCAGTCGGCCACGTCATCCTGCGTTACAGAGAGAAGTGGTGGTCGGGGGTGGGGGGGTGTAGTGTAGTCATAGACAAAAAATGGTGATGGTGGTGATACACATTGTTCCCACTGTGGGATATAGACCGGAACTTTTAGGACGCCCAATGTAGATGGCTGGTGTGTGAGGGGGATCATTGTTTTGTGTCCCAGGCGGTGGTGCGGAGTACAATGATGAATTACTGATGAATTACTGTATTGAACACACCTGCATATGCACTGTGATACCGTACTTCACAATCCTCAGTTTTATATTGTTTCTGTATCGTAAAACTGAAAATGTATTCATTTTGAAAAACTTAAAATTGTGGCAGATGATCGAAATGAAAACCGGATGTTTACATTCGAAATGAACCGGTGCATCGGTATATTTTAACCGCACGATGACCCACTGTATATTCCTACCATATCCGTACGGATATATCGTATATACGAACGGATATCGTATGTTTGTATAATATTCGTATAGTACGTTTGTATAATGTAAACAAACTGTACTATACGATGATACTGTAAGTTTTTACCGCAAATAGCGAAAGAATGACCGCACAAACGGCATCGCGAAAGAATGACCGCACAAACTGGACAGCGAAAGAATGACCGCACAAACGGTATCGCGAAAGAATGACCACACAAACGGGACCGCGTTTGGAACGCAATTAGACTGCAATTTCAGAGGAGACGAATTGCAATTCAAGGACCGCTGGATTGCAATTCTTGGTAAGAGAATCGCAGGCGGGAGTGTACATATAATTCGAATCTGATTAAACAGTACCGGATATTGATATATACGTGTGACTGAATGTGTTAATTGGCCTTCATAATAGATAACAATTCTCATTACATATGTAAATGATGAATGTTCTCATTGTTTTTATAATACGGATTGTTCAATGAAACATGACACAACTAACATATTACTACTTACATATAATAGCAAATTGTAATTCACTGTATCCTAGATGTGTATCGGGTTAATTATTCATATATTCAGTCCTAATGTTACAATTTTATAAGGGCAATTAATTAAATAGTATGTATTCACATTTCGTTATTATTGTCCGATGCTATTGGTCGCGTTTCAACATTCGAATCATAATGTTCGACCACTTTTCATAATTTGTTTTTGAAATATCAATAATATCATACATTGTATATTGTGACGTCACACACTAAAAGTAGCGACGTCATTAGTTAGAATATATACTGAGTAAAATGCTACAATATATTACTTTGTCATAAACTTTAGTTTGGATAGTTATTTTACTTAGAACACTAGTTATGTCTATTTAATGTCTGATTCATCTTATAGATCTGCCTGATATTTCACATGCATTGCTTTAATGATCCTCTACCGCTCTGTGACAAATCCACGATCGTCCCGCACCCGATAAACCCGGGGCAAAATCACATATTAATTGATGCATTCGAAACTTTGGGTAAATATCTTATAATTTCTGTTTCCTTGCACGGATCTGCTTGATATGTCTTGATATTTCACACCTCCATTACTCTGATGGTCTGCTACCATGTTGTGACAAATCCACAAATATCTAGCCCTCCGTGTTTTCAAATGTGCATCGTTTTCCTTGGCTGCCAGTGGGGGCGTTCGTGTGCCGACAGGCCACATTTCTAGTTTGATAATAATAGTTTTCGTTCATTTATGTTGACTTTCCCAGATCACTCGTAGGGGCAAATATATTCAGGAAACCAATACAAATCTTCAGTTAAATGCTTTCTTCCTAAGTCAACCCCACTTTCCAACCTCATCTGAGACACAGTACCTTTAACAATGTGATTCATCCTTAACGGAATCCCAATCCCAATATCCCTGGTTTGGCTTTCGGGTACATTCTAGTTTTTGCTTCGTGTTGCTTGGTAGTCTTAATATTTTTAGGGAGTGGGGCTAAGTGACTCCGGCGTAGCGAACACCTGGCACCAGGATATTGTAATTTCAGGGCTGAATATATATTTAGTTCTATAAATATTCATTGCTGTTTTTGGAATCACCCTCCCCCATCCCGCCCCCGGCCCATCACAACGGGTGAAATATGGGAATTGACCCTGTTAACACAGCCTAAATGACCTTAGCCGTTGACAGGCCCTTAAACACCATTAAATAAATTGATTGATATCAGTTGTACTGCTTTGCCATTGTGTGCATGTTTGCGTTTTCAATACACGTTACTATTGTAAAGGACTATAACCCGATTCCCATTTTAATAAAATAACGCTTTCATATTTACATGCTTTTTTGTTATTTTTGATTGGAGGCTGGTCGGGAGCATGCCGATTAATGATGTGATTCATCCTACTAATCTTATTACTTTTAGGCGCGCGATGGGTAATTTAACGATCGGGATTCATCCTTACCTGTATCCCGAACAACGGAGACCTGGTTTGGCCCTCAGATACGTCTTGGCATTCTTGTATGTGATAGTTTAATCTGGTTATACCCCTTGTATGAGTAATACGATTATTACTAATGCTATTACTTTTAGGGGAAGGTGCCAAGTGACTTCCATGTAGTATGGATCTGACACCATGTCAGGTTATTCTCATTTCAGGGCTGAATATATATGGACCGCGCTCTGTGAAAACTAGCCTTAATGACAACGTCATGAAAGGCTGAAAATGACGTCGCACAGTTACGCATAAATTTACCAACGTCACGTCGGATTTTGACACTTGGAATTGTTGCGTCATTGCAATAAGTTGTCCTATTTATAGCCGTACGCTTTACAGCTCACAAATAGTTTAATGTTGGATATGCGTGGCAGAATTGTACAGTTGTTTTCATAGTGGTTCAAATAATTGTCTTTTTTTCTTCGGTTTCCTTCCAGGAAATACGTAGTAATTTGTCGATTATTTTTATACAAATGGGCACATTGCATTTATGATTTTTATAATATATAATATGGACGACTTGTGAAATGATATTTGAAACTAAATAACCATACGACCGGTATTTTTTAGATAACACATAACCAATTCAGTATTATGTACTCATAATGCTAATATTTAGTTTAAGCTTATCTGCTTGATATTTCACACACGTATTGCTTTAATCTATCGGAGACTATCCATCAAATTTCATTCGAGTGACCTTGTCCTTGAGGACATTAACCAGTGTGTCAATAATTTTGGACGTACGTTCAAATGTTGAATATCAATAGCTTTCTCACACTGATGGATATCCACCCAATGTCCTTCAGGGGACCTTCATCTTCACCTTGGTGACCTTAACTTTTGTGTCTATTGTTTCAAATTTATCCCGTCAACACAGTGCATATGTGTCGTGAAACACGGTGCCGTGAAACATTTTTGATATCCAGTCAATACTATTTTTGCATTTTACAGCCATTTGTAGGTGTTGACGGGATAAATAGAATAGTAGGTTAGTGCCGTGAATGGGAAAAAATATCTGGCGCGGCACGGAAACGGGATGTGCTCGGCAGAGCCTCGCCCATCCCGTTTCCTGAGCCTTGCCAGATATGTTTACCCATTCACGGCACTAACCTACTATTCTCTATGTTCAATACCTCCTGATCCGTTTTCCTTACCAAAGTTCATCAATACAATTTTGGACTTTCGTTCAGATGTTTAATATCTCCTGATCCATCAATCAGATGCTTTCATGTACAACTCTTCATAAATAGTTGTGTCACATTGATGGCTATTGAAACAGTGTCTTCACAGGTTTTTGAAGAACGGTTCATATTTCAGTGTTTTATGGGTTATTTCGGT
>CM055275.1:38712295-38741635 GCA_029237695.1 Conchocele bisecta
TTTTATGGGTTATTTCGGTGGTGGTTTGGGTGCATTGTTACCACCATACAATTTACGTCACCTTCCACGAGTTCAAAATGGCCGCCATTTTTAGGCAAAAAAGCATCTAAATTGACGATAACGATATATATATATACGTTATCGTCAATTTAGATGCTTTTTTGCCTAAAAATGGCGGCCATTTTGAATTTTAGTCATGTTATCATGGTCGAACATTATTGAAACCTATTCCATTGATTTCTACAACTATATTCACGGCGGTCATCTTGGATTTCCAGGGATACCGGGAGTTGCCAAAGGATGGCGCGTTGCCATCCCTCGGTATTGAATTCAGGGACACATAATCTCCATGAATTTGCAAAAACAACTTACACTCTCAAAAATGTCCGGGTTCCATATTGAACATATAGGGATGGCAATTGGACTAATAGTACACAGTAGCAAGAAAATAGTCACATAAGTTATATTTATATCGATGGTCTAGTAACATAAGATCGTAACTGCTATGCTAAAGCATAGCACTTACGACCTTATGTTACTAGACCATCGATATATCACATCACTCTTAAGTATCAATTATCATTGAAGTCCCGTGTATCTATCTACAACCTAATATCTTAACCAATACAAGCATTATATGTTAACCGATAAAAATAAAACCGGTCCCAAATTGTTTGCTTAGATTAATGTAGTGGACCTGAACCGCCAATGCAAGTCACAAATTTATATTTATCGTTTGCCCCTTTGAAATTTTCCCGATGTGTATTTAGCTTGGAGTTTGCACCTCCGTTTGAGATTTTCCCGATGTGTATTTAGCTTGGAGTCTGCACCTCCGTTTGAGATTTTCCCGATGTGCATTTAGCTTGGACTTTGCACCTCCGTTTGAGATTTTCCCGATGTGTATTTAGCTTGGAGTTTGCACCTCCCTTTGACATTTTCCCGATGTGCATTTAGCTTGGAGTTTGCACCTCCGTTTGAGATTTTCCCGATGTGTATTTAGCTTGTAGTTTGCACCTCCCTTTGAAATTGTCCCGATGTGTATTTAGCTTGGAGTTTGCACCTCCGTTTGAGATTTTCCCGATGTGTATTTAGTTTGGAGTTTGCACCTCCCTTTGAGATTTTCCGATGTGTATTTAGCTTGGAGTTTGCACCTCCATTTTAGATTTTCCCGATGTGTATTTAGCTTGGAGTTTGCACCTCCGTTTGAGATTTTCCCGATGTGTATTTAGCTTGGAGTTTGCACCTCCCTTTGAGATTTTCCCGATGTGTATTTAGCTTGGAGTTTGCACCTCCATTTTAGATTTTCCCGATGTGTATTTAGCTTGGAGTTTGCACCTCCGTTTGAGATTTTCCCGATGTGTATTTAGCTTGGAGTTTGCACCACCCTTTGAGATTTTCCCGATGTGTATTTAGCTTGGAGGTTGCACCTCTGTTTGAGATTTTCCCGATGTGTATTTAGCTTGGAGTTTGCACCTCCGTTTGAGATTTTCCCGATGTGTATTTAGCTTGGAGTTTGCACCTCCATTTGAGATTTTCCCGATGTATAGTTCGCTTGGAGCTTGTCCCTCAGTATGAGATTTTATCCCGTCAACATAGTGCGTATGTGCCGTGAAACATTTTTGATATCCAGTCAATATTATTTTTGCATTTTACAGCCATTTGAAGGCCATTTGTAGGTGTTGACGGGATAAATAGAATAGTAGGTTAGTGCAGTGAATGGGAAAAAATATCTGGCGCGGCACGGAAACGGGATGTGCTCGGCAAAGCCTCGCCCATCCCGTTTCCTGAGCCTTGCCAGATATGTTTTCCCTTTCACGTCACTAACCTACTATTCTCTATCTATTTTCCTTATTTCTGAACCAAAGTATATGTTGTGACCACTCATTTGAACCGTCTCGGCGAGACGGTTCAAATTGTGGTCACTACATATACTTATGATGAGAAATAAAGAAATTATTGAGCCTTGTCAGATATTTTATCCCATTCACGGCACTAACCTACTATTCTCTATATCCGATGTGTATTTAGCTTGCAGTTTGCACCTTTCTATGGGATGTGCTGCCTTATCACCATGATCACACTTCCATATTATTCCGCTAAATGTTCCGGAAAACGTAGAATATTTCCATAAATGTGTCTGTGCCTGGAGAAATGAGGCCTGTCGGATTCGTTACATATGTAGCTCCTGATCAAATAGCAAACTCCTGTTGCCTGATAACGATATATATTGCTTATTCGAAGCATGGCGGGTGTCATTGATGGAATGGTGAACAGTGCAGATCCTGATCATCCTTGATCTACACTGGTCGCAAAAACCGATAAGCCCCATTTATCCAGGCACATCCACAAATGATGATACAAGTTAAACAAAACTAATTTGGAGTGCATGCATATATATGTTCTCTGAAAGTTATCATTGTGTTATGTTATAGATTGAAATACATATTAGACAATTATCAAAAACGTGTGACAATGCATAAAGGCTCATACATGGACCACGGCTTATAATAACCATGTACACACCTATATGGTGACCATACACTGTCAGGTAGTAACACAATATCATCGCAGTTGTCACTGTTTGGTGCTCGTCTAGTTGTCACTGTGTGGTGCTCGTATAATTGTCACTGTGTGGTGCTCGTCAGCTCGATCACTCACTTAGTTATAATTCCAGCACAAAAATATTTACACAATTTCCGAACATTTGATTGGTCCGTAGCAAGTCTCTGTCCAAAAATTATATCCCTGTAAACTCCCATGCCGAACTACTTTCCGTAACCGTCAGGCGCAGTTAAAATAATTCTTATGAAAACGGAAAATAAACACATTTTCTTGATGAATTTATTTCAAATGCTGGAATTATAAGGAATGAATGGCATTTTTGTGGAATTTATCGGGGATATAAACTTGGAAAACTCGCGGGAATACTGGATGAGGCCTTCCGGCCTTCGTCCAGTATTCCCGCGACTTTTCCAAGTTTATACCCCGATAAATTCCACAAAAAGGCCATTCATTCCTATAATGGCCGCCTGAGAGACATGTAGCACTTGCATACCTAGCAACATACTCGCTGAACCATTCATTGTGTCTCAGGATTGACGTTATATTTAAGAATGGGACGTGGCTTATACATATATACATACATATTGTCATACAGCATAGACATTTCACGGATTTTCATTGGTCAGTTTGACAGGTAAGATGAGCCCATGTTATCAGGCAAGCATATCAGCCAGGCTACTGTCAAAATGGCGGCGTGTCGAGGCAACGTCGAAAACAAATAATTTGAGAAACCTATCTGCCTATTTTCCGAAAACTATCTGCAGTGACTGGAAATGAAAATCCTAACCTTAACCCATCACCTATCTATAGTGAGCATGGTTACATTACAGACAGTGCCGTGGCTTCAATCCCAGGCGTGAACGTCACAGCAGATGTCCGAAGGTAAAACAAATCGCACGGTGTGTCTCATATATAGGTCACTGATGCCGTCAACGTTTAGTTTCAATATTATCTCATTGCAAACAAAATATTTTCAACTTTCGACTTTATTTAAGAAAAATATTGTAAATTGTGTAAACGTATTTATTGAAATTACGCAGATGTCCGAACGTACACAATCACATGTCGTGTCTCATATGTGTATGAATATTGGCTCCACGTTTGTCATACAGTGGTGTCAGCGTGTAAGTGCACACACGAACGAACACGACAGGTTGGAACCAACCTGTCGTGTTCGTTCGTGTGTGCACTTACACGGTGACCCCACTACTTCCTAAACGTGCAAGGCCACCAGTATAATGCATATTTGACCGTGGTTACATTACAGACAGGGTCGTGACATCGATCCCAGGTAGAGACCTCACAGTAACGGAGGGCGCTCCGACTACTGCCCAGACGTGTACGCCACTGTTATAATGGAGACATCACCATGGTTACATTACAGACAGGGCTACGCATTCAGTCCCGGGTGGAGACGTCACAGTAACGGAGGGCGCCCCAACTATTGTGCTGACGTGTACGGGCACCAGTATAATGTAGATGTCACCGCGATGGCTTCAGTCCCAGGTGGAGACGTTACAGTAATGGAGGGCGCCCCCACTACTGCCCTGACGTGTACGACCACAGTATAATGTAGTTTTCACCGTGGTTACATTACATAGAGCGCCGTGGCCGCCATCCCTGGTGGCGACGTCACTATAACGTAGGGTGCCCTGACGACTGTCCTGACGTGTTCGGCCACCAGTATAATGTAGATATCACCATGGTTACATTACAGACAGCCCCATGCCCTCGGCCACCAATATAATGTAGATATCACCGTGGTTACATTACAGACAGCGCCGTGGTTTCAATCCCGGGTGGAAACGTGACAGTAACGGAGGGCGCCATGACTACAGCCCTGACGTATACGGCCACCAATATAATGTAGATATCACCGTGTCAGGCCGGCCAGTAACGGTGTCAGGTCGACAGCGGTGTCGGCTCAACGGACACCGCGGACATGGAGCTGATCGTGCAGTGTAAGTCACTGCCAACCTCTGCTAGCACAGTTGTGAGTCTGGCGTGTCTGCACAAGAATGCATTACATATTGCACTGAATTAACGTCCATACAGAATGATAGTCGATTATCCAATGAATCAGGATGTGTTTAAATAAATGTAATATGTTTAAAATAGGCTTATCTATATGTAACGTTTTGTGAATTGTCTTAAGTTTGTTCTTTTCTTTGTTTATAATTGTCAGTTGTTTTGTTGTGATCTATATGCTCGTGTTGGGGATCATGTCTAATATCAGATCCCCCAGATGTTGTGGCTACGGCGACAATGAATGGTCAGTATGTGGACCTGACGTGTTCGCCGTCCTGTGTTCCCAGCATCTATCTACCTGTATTCAAGCTGGGTGCAGTCGTGGCCGGGGTACGGGGAGATAACTCGTCCCATCCTGGAAGCCGCCGCAACTCTCCGACTGTCAAACCTGACATATGCACATTCTGGTGTATACACATGCCGGGTCAGCAACGGGGTAGCACAGTATGACACCAGTGGGATCATCCGGACAGCTTCTACTGCGGCTCTCTCAATCAAATGTGCGACACACTATTATATAATAATCATGTTATTTACAATTCGCTATAACTACAACATACGATCACCTCAGTTTGCTTTTGGAAAATTTGCCGAAAACATAAATAAAGAGTTCAATAAATGTATATGAATGGCCGCTCTACGGTCAGTAGAAATGCACAAACTGTGTGTTGTTTGATGATGGGCAGCCATTACATTGCATGACCAATACATATTAAAGCCTTACATGACACCACCGCCGCATATTTAATAGAAGAAAGTACGGTTCTAAAAGATAAAATTTAACACAATGAAATACACACGACATGCCATGGAAACGCCTGATATAGCAGAAAAGTAAATCATATACACGTAGTGTTAAGTATAGCTGTAGCGGACCACATCGGACCCGTTCTATACCTAAACATCATCTGATTCAAAGATAATTGCTTTGCAAATGTTATAGGATACATGTATTACATATGTTTGGACATTCTACTGTTGCTGTACGGCGCACATAGTTTCCATCTGGGCCATCTTAGTATTCACATGTCATCGGTCAGTTTCACAACTTGTAGCGTTTGACACATGCAGCAAAAGGTATGACAGGTAAATTAATAAAACTTTGTACAACATGCTATAATTATCTCATACCGATATACACCATGATCGATGCATTGGTTATGATTAAGGTCATGTTGCCCTGTGTACATCATAAGGTCACTGCATTCACCTAGTTTCAGTACTACAGGTATGAAAATATTACCAGATATAGTCTGCTAGCAACACGATTATGATGGCAGCACAAGTTCATACAAATATAGATTTATTTATGATTCCAGCACAAAACTATTTACACAATTCCCCAACATTTGATTGGCCCGTAGCAAATCTCTGTCCAAAATTTATATCCCAGTAAACTCCCACGCCGAACTACTTTCCGTAACCGTGAGGCACGGTTAAAATTATTCCTAAGAAAACGGAAAATAAACACATTTTCTTGATGAATTTATTTCAAATGCTGGAATTATATAAACTTCGAAAGGTCGCGGGAAGACTGCACGAGGCCTTTCGGCCTTCGTCCAGTATTCCCGCGACTTTTCCAAGTTTATACCCGATAAATTCCACAAAAAGGCCATTCATTCCTATAGTGTGCTCCTTCGTGTTCTACATTATCAGTGTATTATCAGTATTGTTGTTCTGATTATACCAAATTTGGTTACAATCCATGAAGTAGTCCTCTTCGTTAGTGCATGGACAAGCTGTTCCCGCCCGCCCGTACCAGGGGCCCGTTTCACTAAACTTCTTACGACTAAAATGTTCAAATCTAAGATCGTCTGTAAATTTCAATTTATGGATTTACATGTATTGAGCATAGGCTGCATATGCAGCCTATGCTCAATAAATGTAAATCCAATAATTATTTACAAGAAAGCATACATGTAGTTAATGTGAAATTTACAGACTATAATAATTTTGCACTTACGAACATTATAGTCGTAGGAAGTTTAGTGAAACGACCCCCAGGTGACTAAATAAAGTTTATTCAACTACCATTTTGAAATACCGGATTTGTTTCTCGAAATCCGATAAAAAAATGGTGCGGAACACGAGTTTCTTTGTCGGATTTACAGAAAGTCAACGGTTATAAATCCGGTATTTCAAAATGGTAGTGGAATAAATTGTATATTACATGCTCTTCGAAAAAATCTGAAATTTGCTCTTCGACCATCTATTAACCACATGTTGAAGTGACGGACCATGGTCTATACATACATTACATATACAAAAACGCATCAATGAGTAAAAAGAAAATAAGCTAAAAAATATCTTTACTCCCTCCTATACACATTAACCAAGGTCGTTATGGTTTAATTGGCCGTACTCGGACGGCCTCGAGACAACTGGCTCTCACGAAACAGTCAGCTGATTTATTTATCCCGTCAACACAGTGCGTATCTGCCGTGAAACACGTTGCCGTGAAACATTTTTGATATCCAGTCAATACTATTTTTGCATTTTACAGCCATTTGTAGGTGTTGACGGGATAAATAGAACAGTAGGTTAGTGCCGTGAATGTGAAAACATATCTGGCGCGGCACGGAAACGGGATGTGCTCGGCAAAGCCTCGCCCATCCCGTTTCCTGAGCCTTGCCAGATATTTCTTCCCATTCACGGCACTAACCTACTATTCTCTATCTATTTTCCTTATATTTTCCTTATTTCTGAACCAAAGTATATGTTGTTACCACTCATTTGAACCGCCTCGGCGAGACGGTTCAAATGAGTGGTCACAACATATACTTCTGATGAGAAATAAAGAAATTCTTGAGCGTTGCCGGATATTTTTTCCCATTCACGGCACTAACCTACTATTCTCTATATCAGTGTCGCCTATTGTAACGATATATTCCCCGATGCTATATCAACGCGTTTTCGATCTATATATTATTTTGTTCAGCAAAATTGAGCATTTTTGATTAGTCGGAAGATGCACATTTTCTGGGCCAATACTGGTATATGACATCGCAAACATCGGCTTCAAACTACACGTTTACGTCGTCCCGGCCCATAAAGAAACATTTTGCATCGAAAACCATTGTTTCCAATCGAACATTTGATCAAACCTACAGCTATACCCCGTCCAATGCTTCATGACAGACAATTGAATCGCAGCGGCATTTCTGTAATTTCTCGGGAAGCCATGTGGTCTAATCTTGATGGGTTTTTTCCGACGACGTCATCGCTAAACTTATGATTGGCTGATATTCGTGGAGTGAGACGCGTCAGCGTCGTGTTACATTGACTAGTTTCCAGCCGGACACCTGCATGTATTGTCAGCTAAGCTATGAAATGGTACCAGCTGACTCGTCATCGGGAATGCCAAGGAAACAAATGTGCCCAAAGTCTTATGACTAGATTAAAATGCAGAATTGTGTTGGAAGAAAATAATCCATAGCTCGAAAACGCGTAATCTTAGCGCATCGGGGGATATATCGTTGCGGAGAGCTAACATTTACCTAACTTCATCATATAGGCGAAAATGCTACAAAGCGTTGACTGTTTCGTGAGAGTGCGTTGTCTCGCGGCGGTCCGAGTACGGCCTATTAAAAACATAGGGACCTTGGTAATGTGTTATAAGATGGAGTAAAACATGTTCGCTTATTTTTAAGTTAATGTATGTATATATACATTGATTCGTTACTTTAACCTGTGCTTATAACGTTGTCAAAATGGACAATTTTGACCTTAGTGTATGAATTGTTTCTTCGCCGGAAATTACGTCAAAACGTGACGACTCGCGAACGTCTAGGGGGGGAATATTTCCTTCAAGGAAATAAATCATTCCAGAATCACGGTAAATCACTGGGCAGCATGTAATATACATAATACGTCCCGTTTTTTTAAGTTTCAAACTGGCGTATAGAAATCTGTGGTAATGGCCCACCTATATTCAACGACTCAATAAACGGGCCCGGCACTGGTCATAAGGCCCGTTTTGTCATTTAGAGACCGCGTTAAGTACCGAAGATACCCGCAAAGCAGTCGATATAGTCCGGAAATGATGCGAGAAATCACAACAACAATATCACAACTACGCGAACGAAAATCAATTAAACGAAAGTGCATTTATTCATCCATTTTGCAGATTATTTGTATTAATTGGTTTGCGTGATACTGTGAAAATAAACGTGATTGCGAGCTGAGTCATAAGACCATAAGACAATATTATTGTCTTATGGTCTTATGGTCTTATGGTCTTATGGCCGTAAGTGCGACCGGTGTTGACCATGATCACTTCAGTCAGTGAAATAGAGGTCATGTTTGACCACACACTGACGATATAGTGCATGTTCAGACCACATGATATTGCTATCAGATCATCAGCTATACTGAACAGGGGTCCGTGTCACTAAACTTCGTACGACTACAATGTTCGTATGTACAAAAGTATGATAGTCTGTAAATTTCACATTAACACTGTTTTCTTGTAAACACGTATTGGATTTACATTAGCCTATGTTCAATAGATGTATACCGATCATTTGAAATTTCCAGATTATCTTAAATTTGCACTTACGAATATTTTAGTCGTACGAAGTTTAGTGAAACGGTCCCCATGAATATCATGCCAGTTCTCCCTTTACCATGTTCACTGTAATAGAGAACCATGGTATGACATGAATGGCAATTTTCAAGATATATCCTGAAATCAGGATTTGCGGTTTCTGATAATTGCAGAAAAAATACAACGTTTCAACATTGGAGGCACACTTTTACGCATTTGTGAGTGCAAACACAGGCATTCGGCCTGTTTCGGCTATCATCGGTTTAACTCTATGTAATATGAACTAGGCTTCAAACTTTGGCCTTACACGACCTCGTATCATAACAAAATAACATGTAATTTTCTGTGCATTTTATGTATTTCTGTAGGATAACGATTATTCTCAAATGATGATAAGTATGAACTTGCCACAGTAGACAAAATTGTAGATGTGAGAACTCTACGTACACGATGTCATCGTCCGAAACATGGACATTTCAAAACAGCCAGCACTCATAGCTAGTACACCGAAAAAGAAAAAAACCCTTTGGCCTCGTTTAGAAATAAAACGATACAGCAATGGTGCGAAAGCTCGTCGTTTACCAATAATCTATATAATCTATATATTAATCAAACCATTTTTAGACGGCACTTGAGACAATACACCACTTGGAGTCTTCAGTCATTATAGACGAAGTATCGACATCTATAGCTTGATATGTAATTGTATCTTCTTTGTTTGAAGGAGTAGCGACCGTTCATTGAATATTCCGATTGCAAACAGTACAGGCCAAGATTAGACTGCGCCGACGCGCAGTCTAATCTTGGCCTGTTTTGTTTGCTATGACGACATGTCTTCTATATCGTGTTACATGTAGGAAACATGTTCCTATTTAATGAAAAACAAATTTCTACATGATATGTCACTTTGCGTCAGTAATGATTCCATATTGTACGTATTTATGACGTTTAAATGGGAATGGGAGTGGACATATGATATGATATGATATAATACACAGATTGGAGATGTTATTTTCACTGGACGAACATAAACCATGGCGGATATATACTTAGTAAGTACATTTACCTGTTTCTGTAGTTGACCGTGTAGTTGGCTTTTCCAAGACGGTACCCAATCCGTCACACATTGGTTTGATAATAAAGACATACGTCTTGTTATTACTATGTATATGGTTTTGTCTTGCCGTATTTTATCGTAGCGGAACCTGTCGAAATCGAAACGAACAGACCCACTGTGCTTAAGTTCTTTCTCTGTTAAGCGTCCACGGGCGGGTAGGTTTTGAGGGTGATTCTGCGAAAAAACAAACAGTCTGTGTATGCTATTTTACACTGTCAATTAGTGAAGTAATATGAAAACTGAGTGGGGCTTATCCAAGTTTTAAATCCGTTCATGAATTTACTTTATAACGTTTAATGAGTGTATTTGCTTTCTATTTGGCAGCACTTTAAATTTATGTTAAAACGTCATCAACCCTTTGCACTCTGAAAGTTTTAATATAAATTTACCATTTTTTCAAGACCTTGTTTGTTTTTACCGGTAGCCAATTTCACCAACATTGCAAAGCATGCTTTTCGAGCAAAATATACTTTGAGGGAGTAATCATTTATTTTCCCAGAGTGAAGATGTCTATGGGGATTTAACATGGGGAAATTTTTTAGTATTTCAGAAATACTGGACCGATTTTTAAAATTTAACTTTTTTTTTCTTAGTTAGATCATTTCCAAGCTATCTAGCTAGGTTTCGGAGTCAATTCCCTAAATTTTTCGTTTTTTAGCTCCTCCCACACTCCTTTACCTCTTTTCCCCCCTTGTTAAATTCCCATAGAGTAATCAATTTTTCGTAATAAAACCCATATTTGACAACATTCCAAAAAATAAAAAGAAGGCTCATTCTTAAATTTTCCTTTAATTTAATATATCGAAAAATATATTGTTTTTGAATTGTTTACATGGTCGTAAAATTTGGGCAGCTTTCGTGAAACAGACTATAATTACATTGAAACCTGTATAATCTGGACATCCTGGGAACTCCCCAGGGTATCCGGTTAAGAGAGGGTCCCCTATATTACCTGTTCCTTTAGGAATCATCGACGATGCAGGCACGTCACCACAAACCACGTGGTAAGAAAGGTCACAGGTCACACAAGCACCGGACCAATGAGGATGACAGAGATGATGCAAGGGGGCGGAGCCGACCACGCTCAACTACGACATTCCGGCGGGCGTACAGGGACGGCAACAGGGATGGTATATACTATATCAGTCTTATAAATAGGTTACCGGACTTGGAAATCAGGGGGCAGTTTCACTAAACTTCGTACGACTAAAATGTTCGTAAGCGCAAATGTAGGATCGTCTGGAAATTTCAACTGATGGATTTACATGTATTGAGCATAGGCTGCATATGCAGCCTATGCTCAATAAATGTAAATCCAATAATTGTTTACAAGAAAACATTGTTAATGTGATATTTACAGACTTCATAATTTTCCAATTACGAACATTTTAGTCTTACGAAGTTTAGTGAAACGCCCCCAGGAGTAACTTCCCGTAGAGCAATTTCGTAACGTTATAATGGCTGTACATGCAGCGATAGGAAATAAACACAAATGTTAGAGTTAAAAAAGATAATGGGCCCACATTTGTTTATTTCATGAAATCCCATCAAATTATTTTATTGCGAAAAACTGATTTTCATATGGGAATTTAACAAGGTGGGGGCGGGGGGGGGGGGGGTGGGAAAAATATATTTTAAATTGTTTTCACTTGTTTTCATAGTTACATCTATCCAAGCTATCTAACCAGGTTTCGGAGTCAATTTTCTTTTTTATTTCGTTATTTTTTACTCCACCCCAGCTCCTTCTCCTTTTCCTCCATGTTAAATTCCCATAGCCTATATATGGCATAGGAAAATCCTTTTTTTCGCAATAAAATCAATATTTGACGGAATTTTATACAAATAAATTAAATTGGGGAGGGTGACATTTTTGTTGTTGATGAAAAATTACTTACATTTAAATATTTGTTTAATGTAATGTGTTTAATAGCCAGACAGTAGCTATTTCTAAGTTGTCAATATTATACATTTCAGCTTGTATCAACACGCGAGAATCAAATATGCACTATGCCGATATAAGTCATTGTTGTTTTCCACAGTCAACGTTAAATGGTCCGTCTGAAGCTATATTCAACAGGGTGTCATATTACTCGTCAAAATCTACATTGTATATGTATATTCACCCGATACGAGGCGCAAGCTTGCGCAAGCTTGCGCAGGCTTGCACCTCGTATCGGGTGAATATACATAAGCTTGCGCAAGCTTGCGCCTCGTATCGGGTGAATATACATAAGCTTGCGCAAGCTTGCGCCTCGTATCGGGTGAATATACATAAGCTTGCGCAAGCTTGCACCTCGTATCGGGTGAATATACATAAGCTTGCGCAAGCTTGCACCTCGTATCGGGTGAATATACATAAGCTTGCGCAAGCTTGCGCCTCGTATCGGGTGAATATACATATACAATGGAGATTTTGACGAGTAATATGACACTCTGTTGAATGTGTAGAACCAACATAATCCAGCTCCATAACCACACACCCGCCCCAAACACATGGATCACTTGGTTTCCGAACGACATGTACTGACGTGTCGTAATCTGTGACGTCATTATTACAGTAGATTTTCTTTAAACTCTTCCGAACAAACGAAATGATGTTGATGATATATAGCGCACCAAAGCCGGTGACTTATATTTATGTGTTTTATGCGTGCTCTAAAAGTTATTTACAATAACGTACAACGTTCACGACGAATCGAATACCGTTTATTTCTTACATTCACGTGCTATACAACTTAACCGATTCCTCCAAATATGGCCATTCTCTCACAATTTCACTATTCGTATGCATACTGTGGAACCTACCTTTTCATAACCTGCAACCTGTCTGCACCGGATTTTCACTAATTAAACAATATGTTCACTTACTCCAAAGAAAGAAAAATTCAACCTTGTCCAGTCCGCCATATTGTTTATCATCAAATTGTCATGTGACGTAGTGTTCACATCACGTGACAAGCAGGCTCAGTAATTTCTTTTAAATGCTAGAAATATGCTGGAAACTGGTGTTAAAAACACCCCAACATGTTTCTCAAGTAAAATTGGGCTGTAATGGATCAGGATTTACAAGCAAACTGGGTCTTGGCCTCAAAACGTCTGCATTATTTTTTGATACAGGACTACTAAAGCATACCCCCTGTCCGATGTGTACTATATTTAACACAGTCATACCTTTGCGGCATTTAAATACAGACTCCAACTGGTGGTAAACTGTGATCTATGTAAAATCCGCGTCTGAATGGGGGGGGTGCAACCCCGGAACCCCCCTCCAGATCCGCCCCTGAGAGGACAACATGTTTCCCATTTGCTGCGGTATGATTGATCATACAAATATGTCATTCCATTAATGAAGGTAATTTATTATAAACACATATAGAAACACACCGTCACGTCTTTCGGAAACCACGTAAACCCACAGGAATATATGTCTTTAGAGGCGATATTTTTGTGGGTTTTTTTCATGGCAATGTTTATTTATCTGATTTTGTACTAGTTTCTAACACCGTGAAATCGCAACCAAATGACTACTTCCAGAGAACGAGAACCCCGCCGAAGACCGCCGGAAACACGACGAGAAACTCCGCACGGAGCTGGCGGACGCGCTGGTTCCGTACAGTCGACAGCGGATGCGAGCCCTGCACATGAGTCTCCGGCAATACGCCGACGACGCCGCCAGGATCGCCGTCAAGGACATGAACCAGTCACTCCAAGTACACACCCAGCTGCGAAAACACCAACATAGCAAAGTATACTTTCCTAGAAAAGTATACTTTGAGGGAGAAATTTTCAATTTTAGGATAAATTTATAAATTTTTATTATACTGAATTTATTACATTATCACAGCCATTTTGGCTGTGATAATGTAATACATTCAGTATAATAATTCTGCATATATATTCATCAAATATATACAATCGTTAGTTCTGTATGAAATAATGCATTTCGGAAAAATCAATGATTACTCCCTCCAAGTATACTTTGCTAAATAAGTATACTTTGCAAAGTTGGTGAAATCGGCTGCAGATACACACCAAGCTTCAAACAGAATATACTTCTATGCCGCATATAGACGAAAATTAAGGTCCTTTTACTTTTCGTCTCTGTCCAGAGTAGAGGCGAAGACATGACATATACGGTTCTAAATGATACTCTACGGAGCGTAGACAAAAATGGCACAAAATGTCAATATCAAACCACCATACATTTAACTCTTTCACCCCTTTGTAACAGGAATGGATTTTGATATATTAATTTTGCAGCCAATCCAATCATCACAAAATAATTTTCAGACCAGTCCATTTATGAAAACGTGGTATTTTTGTTCTCAAAACATATGAAAATTACTTACAAAAAGTGCAGATCCTGATGAGACGGCTCGTTACGAGCCGGCTCATCTGGATCTGCACTTTGTGCGTAAACCGCTGTAGCGAGCTTTCGGGTTGAAAGGGTTAAATAAGACTCATTCTCTCACCGATTCCAACATTTTGATACGTTTTACAGGAGAATCAGATGAAGATTCCCACACGGACCCTACAACTCCTGACAGAGAAGTTTGAAGATTCAAAGGGGCTGGACGTGGAAGGGTTTTACCGATTTATGTCTGACGCCCACTTAAAAACAGGTGACCATGTACATCAAGGTGGGGGATCACGTGGTTTCCGAACGGTATGACGTTATGTTTTTAGATGTGTTTACAGTAGATTTACTTTAATATCTTGCTAATGGAATGACATATTTTTATGAAATATAACGCAGCAAATGCGGTACACGTTGACCTTTATTGTATAGGCGGCTTTAATCTCATAATTATGTCGTTTTGACGAAGAATCGGTTACCGTAAATGTAAGTAACAACCAGAGCACGTGAATGTAAGAAATAAACGGTACTCGATTCTTTGTGACATTTATAAGTTATTATAAAGAACTTTCAGAGCACCTATACAACACATATGCCATCGTAATTGGTGCGCTACATATCATCAAATTCCGTCCGTTTGTTAGGAAGATTTTAATGAAAATGTTCTGTATAAATGACGTCACATTTTACGTCAAGTCGGACAATCGGGTTTGGAAACCACATGATCACACACCTTGATTACGCAACCTCGTCTTATTGTATATACCCCTACTTATGGAAGCGTCCTGGTGCCAATGCTAACATAATTGTATCTCCTAATTAGGAAATACTAACTCCTAATTAGGAGATACTAAGTCCAAATTAGGAAATACTAGTTGTGCCGATGCTGATAAATAATTTATCTCCGTATTAGGAGACACTAGCACCTAATTAGGAGATAGTACGTCCTAATTAGGATATAATATCTCCTAATTAGGAGACAGTAAGTCCTAATTTGGAGATAATAAGTCCTAATTAGGAGATACCAAGTCCTAATTGGGAGATACTATTTGTGCCGATGCTAAGAAATACTATATCTCCGAATTAGGAGATACTGACACCTAATTAAGAGATAGTACATCCTAATTAGGAGATACTATCTCCTAAGTAGGAGAGATTATTAGAGAGTAAGTCCTAAAAAGGAGATAGTAAGTCCTAATTAGGAGATAATACGTCGTAATTAGGAGATAAATATATTTTAGCATTGGCACCAGGACGCTTCAATACCTACTAGCTGCAGTTTTACTCTTTGTTGAGCAGATAGAGGCTGTCTGTGCGGGAGATGTGTACTCGGCGGAAATTGTTTCAGATCCAATCATCAATCAATTCATTATGGCTATTACGTCACGGGAGTAGCAGTGAGAACAACGGGAATATTTCATTCGGGCGTTGCAAAATCTATATGTATGGTGGCATAGTTCTGTCATCCACATAACGTGATAACGTGATAGCTAATTCGTCTTAATAAATCGTATAAGTCACCTTAACCATTCGACTGCTGAGCACGAAAATTGTCGTCTGCAGATGCTTTATATTTCGCCTTCTTTCTCAATAAAGACATGGTTTGACAGCACTTTAGAATCATTTCCACTGGAAATGATTCTAAAATGCTGTCAAACCATGTTTTTGATGAGAACAATCGAAAATAAAAAATAAACAGCAGACGACAACATCTAATTCGGCAGTGTAAGGGTTAATACACCGTATAAATCGTCTTAACCGTACATTATCGTACCATTCAAATAAAATGGACGAGCTCTCGAACTCGAAATCGTGATTGTACGGAGCACCGCAGGGGACATGGGATATATTGTATTTATTCGTTCCCACGGAATAACAATTCGTTCTCTCAATTTAACAATTCAAACATCTTCAAAGTAGATCAAAGGTGTTACGCGCGCAGATGGGCGACAAAACAATTCGTGGAAACGAATCGACGGAACGAATTGTTAATTCGAGGGAACGAATTGTTAATTCGTGGGAAAGAATTTCTAAATTGAGGGAACGAATTGTTATTTTGCGGGGCTCCATATGATTGTGCCGAATAGTGACATCGATACATGTAATTGCCACAATTTGTATTTCAAATTAAGACAATATGACGTCTCAATGCATTCAAATCTCGTCTCCACTAGTTAGTAAGTCATATTGACGCGATAGGTACATCGGGGGGGGGGGGGCGGAAACCAGCATTTTGGGGAACGTGGGGGGGGGGGGGTGTTGTCTAGTTTCGAAGGTAACTCAACTCTTGCAATCTTAGACTACCCCCCCCGTACCGTCCGTAGCTACATGTAGCTACGGACGGTACGGGAGTAATTGCACGAGTTACCACCGTTCGCAACTAGTGGGTTGTCCTATTGTTGAGCTCTTCGAAATGAACGTTCCTGTGTTTTACGGCATTTAAATTCAGACTCCAACTGGTGGTAAACTGTGATCTATGCAAACCCCGCGGCTCAACGGGGTGGGGGGGGGGTCAAAACCCCAAGGAAAAACCCCCCCCCCCCCCCCCCAACCCCGGACACCCCCCCCCCCCCTCCGCCCATCCGCCCTTTACATGTTAATCAAGTTCAAGACGTCTAACTAACTGATCACGACGAGGTAATATGTACATGTATTATATGTATGACATTAGTGGCAGTATCACGTTCTTGATGCGATTTCTTCTTATTTATCTCGCCCAATTGAAATTCGTAATGAGCAATACCTACACTATATTGATGCGAAAGTTATGTACATGTACATGTAGTTAAGACGATTTATAAGGTGTATTAAGACGACTTAGCCATCTCGTTACCACATGAATCAGATGCCAGCAATGATCGAGCCACCATGGAAATTTAAGCATACGTACGAAGTGAAACTATTAATACTCAATCCCATATATTATCAGGGCGTGACAGCGTCGTGGCGATGCACAAACGGAATGACCTGATTCCCAAATTAGACGTCACACAAGAGGAGATAGACGAAGATCTGATATGGCGGGTGGAGTCCCTACTGGTGAAAGGCCAGACGTATATAGACATCCCCGAAATGAGGATGGCCTTGCAGAATAAGGACATCAGCAAAACCGGCAAGATTGAAGCGTCCGTGGTAAGTACTCACAAGTGTGGATGTGACTGGAGAAATGAGGCTTATGGAAGATTGAAGCGTCAGTGGTAAGTACCTACATGTACATATGGCTGTGACTGGAAAATGGGGCTTATGGGTTTTGCGACCAGCGTAGATCCAGATCAGCCTGTGCACAGTCTGATCAGGATCTGCACGGGTCGCCATACCATCAGTGAAACATCCGTCCTGCTTCTAACCAGTAGTATAGATCGTTATCAGCCTGTGATATTTGATCTGGAGATACACTGGTCACATACGTCCCATAAGCCCCATTTCTCAAGATTGAAGTATCGGTGGTAAGTACCTACATATGGCTGTCACTGAAAAATGGGGCGTATGGGTTTTGCGACCAGTGTAGATCCAGATCAGCCTGTGCATCCGCACAGTCTGATCAGGATCTGCACTGGTCGCCATACCATTAGTGCTGTCCTGCCTGATATGGCGGGTGAAATTCCTACTGGTGAAAGGCCAGACGTATATAGAGGTTGCCTTACTAAGGACGGCATAACAGAACAGAACAAGGACAGCCGTGAAACCGGCAAGATTAACTCATCAGTGGTAATTGTAGTAGAACATCTCATAAATGAAAGCCAAACACCATGTGCGTTTAATATAATACAGAACCAGCCATATGTACATGTAGTAGAATGGTTGCAAAGGGTTAACCAGGGAAACGGATTCATGCATTGACTTGATACGAATATCCGGGTTGCAACGAATTGAAAACTAACATTTCATTACTACTGTCAGTTTTGCTGCCGACGAACCTTTGGCTATTAAACACATGAAATCTAAAAATTATTTATAAGTAAGTACTTTTTTATCAATAACAAAAAAGTTACCCTCCCCTATGGGAATTTAACATGGGGGCTAAAAATAAAAAAATATATATATTTTATTTAGTTGTGGACCGATTTTCAAAATCTAACTTGTTTTCTGTTTTCTTAGTTACATCATTTTCAAGCTATATCGCCTGGTTTCGGAGTCAGTTTCCAAAAAGTTTTGGAAATTGACTCCTGACCAGTAGTTTAAGTATGTAATGTAAATAAAATAAATTAAATTAAATTAGTAACCATCGATTGTAGAACAAACTAGCGTTTGCAACACTAGTTAATATATGTTAATATTTCAAGCAAGTTTTTACTAATCCAAAACAAAACAAACATAATGGACAATTTGGTTCAATAATAAGATACAAATCTATCAATAACATTATTTTTACTAATTTGTGTCATCACTTTCTACGCATATATTATTATAAAATATTGTGCTTGATATCACAGACAGTCATCTGGTATTCTCCATTCAGCAGGTAACGAGCTTTACATGGACATAATACATACTGACTGACAGCAAATTGTCGTATCCTTCATTGAAACGTCAAAGAAAACGACAACATATTTGCTCATGCTGTCGCATGACACGGTACCCTGTACCTATACTACCAGGCTCTTGTATAATAAAACCACGTTGTCGTGGCGTTGTCTACGTACTTTTGTTTACATAACAATAAGTTATAAATAGTAAAGGGAATTCCTTTGGGATTTCCCACGCCTGTTCAAGACCGACGACTAATCATATATTTATTATCCATGTAAGTTGTCATATCTTTCCGTAGCGCAGTTTTTAAGGACTTGACCACCTTCTGTCAATGTCTGTTATCCCTGTTCGAATCCCACAACTCGCGTATATATTGTTAAATACCTACTTTATGTATGTTGTTATTGTGTTTTTTTTGTCGCTGGTGTCCCTTCGTCTGTTCGTTCTTACTTCTGCACGGTCGTCCGTCACATTTCTTGTGAGCAGTAAAACTTAGTAAACAGTAATTGCTGGAGACTAGACAGTTCGTATGTGGCTTCCATGGGTTATGAGGAAAAGCACAACTGATATGTAAAATTGTACATGTAGCTAAAGTGAGCTCAGAGTGAATTTCAAGATTATGTTGCATTTTAATAATCGAGGCGCCCGCCGTTTTCTTTCTTGCTCTAATTAAATGTTATAAAAAGAAATAAAAATAATGTCTCGATATGGGAATCGGAACCTATACATTGCTATCAAATTCATCAGTCTCCGCTTCCAAGGTGCATTATCACGTGGTTACAACAACAACAATGTCGCTCACTCCGAAGTAAGTATTATTTGATATTTTCCTTAATATGCAACGGATTTTGATGAAATATGACGCATCAAACGCGTCTTCAAGAGCTGCATTTGGTGGGCCATGGAGTTCGGCACAGACGTATGTCGTTTTTACGAAATCGATTCTTCGCAAAAACGACAGAAGTTTGGGCGAGAATACAGAGACCACCAAATGCAGCTTAACAAGGCACGTTTGATGCACCATATTTCATCAAAATCCGTTACGTAATAAGGACAATATAAAAGAATACGTACTTTGAATCAGATGGATTCTGGAAGTTTCAGTACTTGTTGTTGTTGTTAGTACCACGTGATCATACACCTTGGTTTCTAAACGATAGGATTTCCTCGGCGAGCTACGCTTTGCCTAGCTTTGCCTGATAAACTTGATATCAACAAACAATAATTCCAGCACAAAAATATTTACATAATTCCCTAACATTTGATTGGCCCGTAGCAAGTTTATGTCCAAAATGTATATCCCAGTAAACTCCCACACCGAACTTCTTTCCGTAACCGTGAGGCGCAGTTAAAATAATTCTTAAGAAAACGGAAGATAAACACATTTTCTTGATGAATTTATTTCAAATGCTGGAATGATAAGGAATTAATGGCCTTTTTGTGGAATTTATCGGGGATATAAACTTGGAAAAGTCGCGGGAATACTGGACGAGGCCTTCCGGCCATCGTCCAGTATTCCCGCGACTTTTCCAATTTTATACCCCGATAAAACAAAAAGGCCATTCATTCCTATAATAGTCTGGTTTGCATGTGTATCCAGGTGCGACAGGTGTGTAACGACAAACAGATGCCCGTATTCGGTGCCTTGCTGAAGAACCTGATCAAACGGTGTGATGAGGAAAAGAACGAGAAAATAAGGTATACAGAAGCACCTCTCTAAACCGGACAACTAGAAAACGTACTGTCTGTTTCACAAAAAATGCCCAAATTGTACGGCTATATAAACAATGTATGACCTGCTGAGCGAGCTTGCAATCCGGTACGATTTTCCAAATAGACTCGATAAAGTTTGCAAAACAGTAAAGGAGTGCATTAGAAATAGATTAACCGCAAAGCGCGTCGCCATTAAACAGATTTTCCGACCTATCATTTTCTAATATACGCCGCAAATTTCAAAATCACAATCCTATTACCCCTATAATATACATCTTTTGATGATCCCACTCAACTTGCATTGCACATTGACCCGAGGAAGTCGATTACAAATCGATGGTCTAGTAACATAAGGTCGTAAGTGCTATGCTTTAGCATAGCAGTTACGACCTTATGTTACTAGACCATCGAAATGTCATATTGACCTGAAGGGTGAGCGACGTTGTGGATTGGCTAATGCATATTTGACGTCATTAAAATCCATGACGTTTCTAATGATATGATACTCTTCACCAGCAACGTCGCTGAACATGATGATTATGACTTGCGCCAAAATGGCGTAAAGCAAGATTAATCGTAATTTTCACAGCTGTATATTACTTAAAAGGGGACACATATGGGAATTTCTAAATTGATAATAAAACTTGTATCGCCTTGTCGTATCGGCAAACACGTGGTTGTAACGAGCCGATGAAAGTGATATCAACTTCGGACTGCGTCGTCGATCAATATCACGTTTATCGGGTCGATAAAACCACGTATTGACCTCACAACAAGGCGATAATCTTACAGTATTTTTCGTATTAATTTGTTTAATTATTATTATTAAAATTATTATTATTAGTCGTTTTCTTTTAATTGTTATTATTGTTATAATAATACTAATAATACGAATAATAATAATAATATAACAACTCTACAGTAACTGCTTATATATTAAGTATGTGTGAGCAATAACAAGATAACAAGCCATCTACCTGTGTACAGCTGGCCCGAGTTTATATCATTCCTGGAGCGGGCACAACAAAACGCCTGGGAGCGCTGTCCGGAACTGAAGGAACTGCCGGACAAGATGAAACAACAGGCTCCTGTGGAACCATCACCGATTGACGAACTCTCGTCCCGCACACGGAATACTCTCGTTAACAAGCTACGTAAAAAGGTCAATATTAAATATAACTAGGCTGCAATATCTAGGGTTTTCGTTTTACTTCAATTTGACTTACAAAACAAAATTACCAGACAAAGTCATGCTGCCCGTGGTAATCGTCGAACATGACTATGAATAATGAAACTGAAAACAAATTCCAATTGCGGTTTCAGTTACCTGATAGATCAACAGCTCTATTGTCCTGCAATATGTGAATACAGTCAAACTTCTCTGAACCGGACACCCTGCGAAATGCACGTGTTTGACTCGGACGAATTTCCCTGGAATGTAGCTCTAATTATACCGTTTGTTTGTGTCTATACAATATTGCGTGTAAACATTGCCACGGAGTTCTCATATGCATCGTTTACAGCGTATCTTCGGTAAACCTGTCATCATGGGGATCTGCCAGGGTGTACATTTTGGAGAGTTTCACTATACAGTTGAACCTCTCTAAACCGAACACCCGTGGATGTCCACAGGGTGTCCGGTTTAGCGAGGATCCACTATAATTAAGCACTCCAATTACTTTTTTTAGTCATTTTCAGTCATGAACAGACACACAAATTAAATAAATTACAGTGAAACCCATCTAAATGTTCCGCTGTACTTAGTTTGTGACACTGCTCAGTGTTTCGTTTGGTAAGTACGGCAAACCATAATCCTGTATTCATTGATCTTGTAGGCATCAATAAAGAAACCGGAAAAAACCGAAGTTCCAACGGATAAGAAACCGAATGCTACTGACCTACTTGCAGCGGACGTCAGCGAGACCACCACAACAACTGCGACACCGGACTCTACGGTTACGGATCCTGGCATGGTTAACATAGGGCAGATAGTGGAAGAGCCGATTCAAGACGAAACCGGCGGCACAAAGGAAGAGCCCTGTTCTATAGGGTAAGATGGTGTTGGAACTAATGAAGGAGATTCGAGGTACATATATTGCAAAGCCATTGTCACATTGGTGGGCACGTACTGTGCCCACCAATGTGACAATGGTGTTGCAATATATGTACCTCGAAGCCACAATATATCTACCTCGAAGATATATGTGCCACGAGCATATTCTAACGAGTCAACTTATGTGGGTACAAATTATATGGCCTACATGTAGCTGCCCCGTGAAATATATTCTGTATCCGCTGGTGATTATTCTCCATATAAATATACGATATCATTGTTGTTCATTCAATATCAATGAGAATATCGTCTATTAAAGAAATGTGGGTACATGTAACACGTTGTGCTACTGTTGGCTGTACAATGCATGCAACATCTACGTGAGTAGTTATCTAGACATGTTCCTATTGATTGGCGTATTATCAGAGTAAACATTTCAAAAATTCTGTCTATACATTCTCATGTTGAATGTCATTTATAATCGTCTCTTAGATACCATTCTAAATCACTCGCAACGTGTGGGTATTGACGAAATATTGAAAAAGCAAGCTAGTACTGCATAATTATATTATCTTATCAAGGGGCCGTTTCACTAAACTTCGTACGACTAAAATGTTCGTAAGTGAAAACTTATGATAGTCTGTATATTTCACTGTAACAATGTTTGGATTTACATTTATAGAGCATAGGCTGCATATGCAGCCTATGCTCAATAAATGTAAATCCATGAATTGAAATTTCCAAACTATCCTAAATTTGCACTTACGAACATTTTAGTCGTACGAAGTCTAGTGAAACGACCCACTGGAGCGGCCAGTCTTCTATATATCGGTATACACATGCGCACAATCATCATCATTCAGGGATATATAATGGCAATACTCCTACTGATAACACCGGTATTATACACACACGCATTTATGCATTATTCAACCTGAATGATAATATATGGAATGCAATATGATTATGCAAGTGACTGGCCATATAGACAGTGGACTTTCAATACAGCGTAGCAATGATTATATTCGTTGACATGCTTTATTATTCGTTTATTCACTCAGGTCACATAGTTATGACAACATGAGGTAAATACAATACAACATCATGAAATGACACCATGGCTACTGAAGATAAATTACTTTTCAAATGTATAAATATAACGAATAGCTGACCATGTAACGGTGACCTTAATTCAAATATCTGAAAACATAAACATTGGTTTGGAAATATATGTTTTATGTGTAATTACGATTTAATATCTTTGGGAGGACAACATTCTTAGATGGTTTTCTCAAGAACATGTTCGACCCAATGGACATCTTAAACAAAAATGTACATGGTCTACCTACATATTATTATTATAGATATGTGTATTCAGGATGATATGTTGCTGGCAGTTTAAGCAGTACATTTATCAGTAGTCTACATACAGGCCATTTCGTTTCCACCTCCGACCTCGGTCGGAAATAGAGTTATGGCAGATGGTGTATAATGAATGTAGATTCCGAATATGTTGTTACTCTCAGGATACGAAATCGAAAACTGAGGGTACACACTTCGAATACTCTGCATCTAGATACAAGTTTTAAATACCGTCTTTGTGAAGCACATAATGATACTATTGCACGAGCTATTATCCATACACGTGTTATGCATGGCGTTCAAAACATGAGACAGTAATGTTAATAAATGCATGTTGGCATCAATACAATACATACAGATTATTTGAACTTACTATTCAAACATGTTTACATGTGGGTCGCCGGCCGCCAAAAGGGAGCAGACAACATTTAATATTGCTACCCTATTCCAGAGCCACTGCTACTGATATCGATGTGGCCATCAAAGACCATCCACATGCAACAACGACAGGAAATAATATAACCCTGAACATAATACCACCTGAATCCATTGCAACCGATGAATCAAACGAAAGTGAGTACTGGCCATACATGTATCATTTCGCTCAACACACCCCACACTATGTGTTCAACTTTAATACGCGGACTATTATACAATTCTGAAAATAAAGCCGTGTGTACGGTGTCGGAGACATATGCATGTATCCTTTATCACGTCAATGTTAATAGCCAGTCACATCGGTTTTTAGCCACCCGTCTTGCGACTGGGAGGTCGAAGTTTCAGCCTCCACGCTAGACACAATAATAGAGGCACTGTTATTGCTGGTGGCTGGTGAATAATGGTACAACGTATCCAACTGGCTGGTCATGGGATTTTCAAACGACAGTTTGTATTGGCTTACATATCAGAGGCCCGTTTCACTAAACTTCTTACGACTGAAATGTTTGTAAGTGCAAATTTATGATCGTCTGGAAATTTCCATTTATGGATTTACATTTATTGAGCATAGGCTGCATATGCAGCCTATGCTCAATAAATGTAAATCCAATAATTGTTTACAAGAAAACATTGTCAATGTGAAATAAGTTTGCACTTACGAACCGTTTAGTCGTAAGAAGTTTAGTCAAACGGGCCCCAGTTTACTACATACATGTGAAATATCTTTAGTTTTAAATTACTGTCACAGTGTTGCTCTTTAAGCAGATCGTATACCGTTTCAATCACATGATACACGTATAACACACATTGGCCAAATTAAGTACTCTGTATACCCCTCTATTGGATGTCAAGTTTGACCGAAATAAAAATGTACATAATTCAAGTAATATATGCATTTTATCCAAAATTCACAGGTAATGAAAAAGACACAACCACGGACAATACATCCGGCACTTCTACCAACATCAAGAAAGAGAAAGACACAACTTCTAAATCAAATGAGCCATCGAAAACTACAAGCAAAGAAGTATCGCACAACAAGAAGAAACACTTGTCGGCGACACGAAGGAAAGAAACATCGCCTAGTAAAAAGGATGACACTGCGTCGATGGGAAAGACTGATATATCGTTAACGGGGGCGAACGATGTTTCATCAGATAAGGACAAGGACGAGTCGGCAACGGCGAATAATGGTGCTACTGCTAAGATAGACGAACCGCCTGCCATGGAAATGGAATCCATCATGAACACACACGTCAGCTTGAAGAAAGGTTAGGTTTCATTGCTGAATTGATATCCCTGGATATCCCTGTTTTGCCAGTCGCTGAGATTTGTATGCATCTCCTGTGAAAAATGGTCTTGTTCAGGCAGTTTGATATTTTATGTATATTGACCACCAGCCCAATGTCACATACACATAAATATACAATGACAGTACAGGAACTATTATATACAAGTTGGAGACTTAGCATGGAAAACAACTTGCAATTACGAAATTAAAAGCTTAAAAAGTAAATATACGGTTCGACCATGTCCAGCCGTGGATAAACGTTTGCCGTGGCACGAGGGGCGTGGCACGAGGGAAATGTTTGAACCCGACGTCCGTAGGACGCGGGTTCAAACAGTTCCCGAGTGCCACGGCAAACGTTTACCCACGGCTGGACATGGTCGAACGTCATTGTTACATTTCCGTCGGACATATCATGCGATTTGAGCATATATGCAATACTTTCGGTACTTTGATAACCCGTTTCATTCATACATATTCCAGGGCCACAGTACACGTCGCGTGATGTAGCCACGCCAATTTCAAAAGTTCAGTGAGACCGTTGTGAACTGATCTGGTGACGTAATGGCGCGTTCTAGTAACGTCATGAGTGACATGCATTACGTAGGTGTTAGCTTCGCCCCGGAATAATCATTGCCTACAGCCATGGTTAAACAGCACGCGCTGTATGTTTGAACACGGCTGTGAGCGGTGTCAAACAACGGCAGTCATGTAACAATAATTGATTGAGCCCTAATTATAAACGAAACTTTCGATGACATAGTTCTACTATTCAGATAACGTGATAGCTACATGTCAGTCATTTTAAGTAGTATACACACATATGGCAGAACTATGCCACCATATTTTTGTTTCTCAGTCACAGAACCGCCGCCGAAAGTCCAACGGTCGAAACAACTAGTAACGGTAACCGTGAACGGTACAGAGCTGTCCCTCCACGCGCCGGCTGGGTTGGCTGCCCACCACACCATCGACCCGCCTAGCGAACGGATGAAACTCCAGTGGGTGTAAGTGGTCAATACATTATTTTTGCAATACCGTGTAATCGATCACTCACTCAATCAATCAATCAAGCAAGCAATCAATCAATCAATCAATCAATCAATCAATCAATCAATCAATCAATCAACCAACCAATCAACCAATCAACCAATCAACCAATCAATCAATCAATTAATTACCATAACACCAGTCTACTCGGATCAATGAAATCAAGTCAACTATATAAATCAATTAACCAAGAAATCAATCGATAACTCAATAAATTAAATTAATGAAACCAAACCTATCAACAAATAAAATTAAATGAAATGAATTTGATCATATCAAATCTAGTCAATTGGATCACCCGACCAAACAACCAGCCAATCAACCAAAACAAACCCAACCAAACACCCATCCAACCAAACAACCAACCAATTGCAGTTACGGGTACCGAGGTAACGACTGCCGGAGAAACATCCACACCTTGGTGAGCGGCGAGATCGTCTATTTCATGTCGTACATGGCCATCATCTTCAACGGCGAGACGCGCAGACAGAAACACTACAAGGAACACACCGCCGAAATCAAATGGTACAAGAGGATATGAATAATATATTGCAGTCAGATAAGCATATATTAACCCTTAGGATGCCGGTAACGAAAACTGTCGTCTGCCGTTGTTTCTTATTTTTGTATTTTCTTTAAATAAAAACATGGTTTGGCAGCATTTTAGAATCATTTCCCTTGGAAATGATTCTAAACTGCTGTCAAAGCATGTTTTTGATGAGAAAAATGGAAAATAAAACATAAACAGCAGACGACAAATTTTAATTCAGCACTGTAAGGGTGAATGTTAATGTGTGTTCTGCGCATGTCTATATATGTGTTTCACTGAAATGGCGACCAGTGCTCAGTATGTCATGATATTTGACTGATGGAATAGCAAACAGTGCGGGCCCTGATCAGTAAGACAAATGTTTAACTGATCAGCTGATGGAATGGCGAACAGTGCAGGCCCTGATGTTCAGTCTGATATGAGACTAGTCTACACTGGTCGCAATAGCCATAGTCCCCATTTATTTTCTCCATTCATAGTCACACTTAGTCTAACGAAATGCATCTTGTCATGCTGAGTCACTCCGTCCGACATAAAGCAGTTTGCTAGCCAGAATTGCTTCCCTTTGTCCACCAGTAAATGGTTAAAGACGTGGAAGGAATTTATCGTCGAAAATGGTCGTGTAAATGAAAATATATCTAAATTTTATGTTTTATTCATGAGTAAAATCTGAAATGAATATTGATACCCTATACGGGAAGAATATAACTTGCCACGTGGTGTATGCTATGAATAAAATAAACGTTTTAACTTTATAATTGGAGTACGCGGAAACCCTCATTTGTCCGATCTGGCGACCACATAACCTCTCACTTTCTGTACCGGTTAACCCTTTGAACCCGAAAGCCCGCTATATCGGGATTTGCAAACAGTGCAGATCCAGATGAGCCGGCTCGTAACGAGCCGTCTCATCAGGATCTGCACTTTTTGAAAATAATGTTCATATTTTTGAAAACAAAAAACACCCCCTTTTCATAAATGGACTAATCTGAAAACCATTTTGTGAAGACTGGATTGGTCGGAAAATTAGCATATCACAGTCAATTACAGTTACTTAGGGTTTAAAGGGTTAAGGATCGAACTCGGGCCGCATTGACTTCCAACTACGCTACCCGGACAACCGTACAATGTTGACTGTTCCATTCCAGTATAGATGTCCACTCCAACGGTGTTACCGTGGCGACGGGACAGTACGCCAACCGCAAAAACACGACAATTAAGGTACATATGCACATCGGTGTTACAATTGGCGGATTGTTTCGGTTTGAAGTCATGTTGCTTATCTGTAGCAGATTTCATCAAAATTGCAAAGTATACTTTCCTAGCAAAGTATACTTTGAGGGAGCAATCATTGATTTTTCCGAAATGCATTATTTCCTGCAGAACTAACGATTGCATATATTTGATGATTAAAACTATGCAGAATTATTATACTGAATTTATTACATTATCACAGCCAAAATTGGCTGTGATAATGTAATAAATTCAGTATAATAAAAATTAATAAATTGATCCTAAAATTGAAAATTTCTCCCTCAAATTATACTTTTCTAGGAAAGTATACTTTGCAATGTTGATGAAATCGGCTACAGAACTACTTGATGTCAAACCGACAATTATTATTTCCTGATCCTTTGTGTTGGTGCAAATTCGGTACCTTTGCTCCCTATACAATTTTGTTTAAGCCAGGGGTGGAAAGCGATTACACTATCACCACGACCATGGACTCTGCTACACAGGGATCGTAGCTACTGTCTGCCTCTCGAAACATGCATAAATATTACGGCCATATAATGTATGCAAAAA
>CM055275.1:38742135-38759482 GCA_029237695.1 Conchocele bisecta
ATAGCTACATCCTCATACAACATTACTATGGTGGATAAGTTGAAAATCAACCTATCAACACTTGATCAATCAGGACCAGTAGCCTATTTCATCAACCTATCAACACTTGATAAATCAGGACCAGTAGCCTATTTCATCAACCTATCAACACTTGATCAATCAGGACCAGTAGCCCATTTCATCAACATTGCAAAGTATACTTTAGTAGCAAAGTATACTTTGAGGGAGAAATTTTCAATTTTTTGAAATATTTATTAATTTTTATTATACTGAAATTATTAGATTATCACAGCCATTTAATGGCTGTGATAATGTAATAAATTCAGTATAATAATTCTGCATACTTTTAATCATGAAATATATGCATTTGTTAGTTCTATGTGAAATAATGCATTTCTGAAAAAATAAATGATTACTCCCTCAAAGTATACTTTGCTAGTAAAGTATACTTTGCAATGTTGATGAAATGGGCTACAGAACGTGTCCGTCAAGTGGATGACTGTGCCAATAGCTGCACGGGCCATACTGAAGATGGCCAGCTGTGAGTACTTGTACACCAACATCATTGTCCACTACAGGGACCATTGACATACCATACGTGAAGTAAATTCGATTATAATTCAAAAGTTGCATTAGAGTATAACCATCGATTGAATTAAGATCTATATGTAATTGAATCGTACAGTGATATTATTTCATATCGATGTATCACGTATTCATCTTGGTCCCCCATGCGTTATATTGTAAATAGTTAGTGATTAACACATCCTAGTCTACTGAAGCTCATCCGTACATCCCGACTACATTGTTACCCCTATACTTGCCACAACGTTACACCAGTTGATCTAGCCTCGATCCATACAATAACAGAGTAACCGTTTGTCATTCACTGACCTTGGTAATGACCTTGACAGAGGTACATACTAGAATGGCGTATATGGGAATGTCATATAGTATATATTAACAAGATAATGTTAACATTAATATCACACGTAAGAACTATCTATTGCCGAAACCAACGGTATCATTCTCTGAAATATACGTTGAGACGATGTTATTGCAGCTTGTCCCGTCGCTAAAAGTAATTATTCATAAACTCTATTAAGATACGGAAATTCTATTCGGGCGCTGCATAGCCATTCAAATGTTTGCGGAAACGAATAATGCAGTGCAGTTATGAGAAGTAACCTCGCGCTAACATGTACTAGGTTTGATTAAATGACAGAACACGTCAACTGCATATGGTAGCGTCTACTTATATATGTTAACCACAGTAGTACAACACACTACCGACTGAGGCTAAATAATGCACCCGGTTTAAATGCTGAAATTTATATTTCAAGGCATTACGCAATTACTCTACGTTGTACATGTATATACACAATTGAGCGACCATACATATTCATTTCGTATTACATTCACGATTATGCAAAGACTACATTTATTTTTATTGTTACGACACTGTTTGAACGCAAAAGTGTTAAAAGTGACCAAAATGTCTCCAGAGATGCAAACATGTATGTTGGGCCATTGACGTGGGTTAATTAACTTAACTGTCGAATATTAAAACGAGCTGTCGGAAGTGGCTGCGACACGAAATGTAGATGTCCACGTAACAGTGGGTGGGGTACGCTTGCCAAATCGATATGTGGCTGTGGAAATGGGGCTTACTTGATTTGTGACCAGGATAGCTCCTGATCCAATAACATGCTCATGTCGCCCTATGTGTAATGCATTGAATAGCGAACAGTGCAGATCCTGATCAGAATGTGTGGGTGCACACGCTGATTTGGATCTACAATGATCGCAAACCATGCGTCACATTTATCCGGTCGCAGTAAGATAAGAAAACTTGTTGTAATTCAAATTAACGGAAGCACTCATGTCATTAATACAAACTATAATACCTTATGGGGATTATGTAGTTGTCAGACATTGCTGAATCGATTCCTGAAACATATGAAGAAATATTTACAAAACTTAAACCGTACTGATTTTGAATGGCATTGCAGCCGAATATCGGCGATGGGCTGTTTCACAATCAGGGGTACAGTTTGAATCATTGCATATATGAAGCTATTATGGACAACTTAGGTATGCAAGCTATGTGATTATATCGTTTTGGAACTAAGGGACTTATGTTTAAACTTGAGCAGCAGTTTTTTTTATCGAAACATCTCAAATTTTGACGAAATGTGCATTCAATGGCTTTTTTTTTGTGGAAAATTGTGTGTCTCATTTCCATGTCATATACATGTAATTTCCCCAGTTAATAACATATATTGAATCCAGTTAATAACATGTTCATGAATCTTAATGGGGAATGCAGGCATTATTTCGAATTATCAGATGGGTTTTGTAATTAATGATAAAACTATTTCAGTAAGAAACTCATTTATTTTTCATGAAAATCTGAATGTTTCGATATGACAATGTGTCCGTCAAAAATGTCTTCTCCGGAATAATATTTTACGTTGGTATTTATTTTTCAGAAAAGTTGAAGCACATGTTGGGGTCAATAACATAGCCTCAACTCTAATATATATTTATGTTACATTGTGGACCAAGTATGTCTGTATATTCTCCGGTATTTACTCTGTGTACCATAATATACATATAGGTACTTTGTCCGTCAAAAACTGTATTCTCCGGAAGTGGTCTGTATAACTTACAGAGACCAATATAGGTGTCATATATTGCCAGAATTATGCTTAAATCACTCGTGCCACCTGATATTTATAGAAAAGAGAAATTAAGAGTTGATTCCACTTACATTCTATTGATTGAATGTATAAATTTCACTCTTTCTGTTGATTGTTATAATAATAAACCTGGTGTATAATCTGATAACGGACATGAATGTATCAACTTCACCCTTTCTGTTGATTGTTATGATAATAAACCTGGTGTATAATCTGATAACGAACATGAATGTATCGACTTCACCCTTTCTTTTGATTGTTTTAATAATAAACCTGGTGTATAATCTGATAACGGACATGAATGTATCGACTTCAATCGTCCTGTTGATTGTTATAATAAACCTGGTGTATAATATAATAACGGACATGAATGTATCAACTTCATCCTTTCTGTAATTGTTATAATAATAAACCCGGTGTATAATCTGATAACCGACATGAATGTATCGACTTCACCCTTTTTGTTGATTCTGATAAGAAACCTGGTGTATACTCTTATAACGGACATGAATGTATCGACTTCACTCTTTCTGTTGATTGTTATAATAAACTTGGTGTATAATCTGATAACGGACATGAATGTATCAACTTCACACTTTCTGTTGATTCTTATAATAAACATGGTGTATACTCTTATAACGGACATGAATGTATCACCTTCACCCTTTCTGTTGATTGTTATAATAAACATGATCAACAGGGTGTATTATCTATTTTATATTTTCGTATTCCTTTTGCTGCGTATTCGTCGATTCTGAAAAATAAATATAATAATATCGCTCTTATTGTCTGTATTGTTAAGAAGTTCCAGACCAACCTGAAGGAATGTAAATACATGTATACTGATCGATGACATAATATAGTTATTTTAAACACCAAAACAGCATATGTCATATCAATATGCTAGGCTATATATCAAAATCACACTTTTTTCTATCATTTATTTACGTACATGCAAATATGATATGAAGTGGACCAATACACACTAAATTCCAGTCAGATACGGTATGTTACAGTCAGATAATGCAGATATTTGCAGGGTAAAAACGACGAGCTGTACAGTTTCTGTTTCGAGACATGAATCAATACTGTACTAACCACGCAATCCAATACGAGTGTAAGTATGCGAGTCGACGGTCCCGGCGGAATCCAGCATTTCATGCGTGGCAGGGGCACTGTCGCTGTAAATATGTACACGGGTGTCAGTGTGTGCATACATAGAGGATATTCATATTTTTGCAACGAATATGACATATATGATCATCTCGTGGTGTGAAATGTCCATATATTCCAAATATGGACATTTCACACCACGAGATAAACGTATATGTCATATTCGTTGCAAAATATGAATATTCTATTTATTATATACCGCTCCATGGAAATTAGCAATTTTTGTTAGACTGTATACGGTAATGAATGTGTATTTGCAGCCTATTTGCGCTGTTTTACTGCCGATGCGCGTTATGAATATAGGTAGCGGAAGTAGTTGTATTTTCACCGGAAGTTGTTTATTTCATCGATGAGAACATATGACTTTTATTTACATCGTATAACTATGTATTTCATTGGTAGGTATATAATAAACAGACGTAGTTTCACCTTCTGTTTTGCCTATGTCGTTAATTTCGTCCTCGACCGTTACAGCGATTCTTACAGAATGGTGACAAAATGATATGGAAATTGACTATTTTTATTTTAATCGTTTCAAAAATAATCTAGTTATCCGAATATGACAACAGCTATTTCAAAAGTTATGTATAATATGCAATATTCAAGATAACGTCCAATATTGCTGCCATTTTATAAACTGGGTATTTGTCGCTGCTAAATTGGTGTACGCATTGAAAAAAAATGTAACCAGTTTTGAAAATTAATTTTGATAGATTACATGTGCATGCAATCAAAATGTAAAATGGAATAACTACTCGCAAATGTGATCTTCGATGACAAAATTGGGTTTAGTGACCAGCATAGCGTCTTATAATAATAGACCACCCATGTACAATCGAATTTATTCATTTTTCATTTGTAGATGTGTCCGTAACTAAATATTCATAGCTACATCCTAATACAACATTACTATGGATGATATGTTGAAAATCATAACTTGTCCGTCAAGTGGATGACTGTGTCAATAGCTCCACGGGCCATACTGAAGATGGCCAGCTGTGAGTACTTGTACACCAACATCATTGTCCACGACAGGGACCATTAACATACCATACGTGAAGTAAATTCGATTATAATTCAAAAGTTGCATTATAGTATACCCATCGATTGAATTAAGATCTTTATGTAATTGAATAGTATCGGTGTACCGTACAGTGATATTATTTCTTGTCATACCGCGGATAAGTTTCTCGGCTTTTGATTGGCTAGCTTGCCTGGTCATATATATTATATGACCTGCCAAGGCCGTCGGACATACAGGAATTGCGATTCCCCTCCGGCGCCTCGCGTCCAATGAAGACACATTTTGCAAGCGTCTACCGATTGGGAATTGTATTCCTCACTAATCACATTAAAACACCCAATTGATCAATAAAAGTAACAAATTGTACACTCAAAACCAGTCTTTATTGTTTATTTTTCCATAAATATTCTTCGCTGATCAAAATATGAGCGAAAAATTAGCCAAAATAACGAAAATTGCTTTTCAAATCTCAACAGGCTTGCCTTCGTGACACGGCTATATATCGGTCACAAACTATGGGTTCCACGTACGAAACCGCGGCGCAGCAATGACAGCGAATGTTTTGGAACCAGTCGCATTATTCTAGAGGTGCCAAAGGGAGAGCAGATCGATAGAGCAGTGGAATATAAATTAAATTACACGATATAAAAAAACTGTCATAATGTCGTTTTCGATGGATTTCTTACTCCATATTTAGTTTGTTTTCCTTTAATAAAAAAACAAAATGTTCATTTACGCCTTTACATTAAGACTGACGGTAGAAAATCGAATCTCGGATTATTTTTCTTCCTGAAAAAAACGCAAAGATCAAAAGAAGAGATATGTTTATACGGCCAAATACAGGATCTGCGGTATGACAAATACGTTATTGTGATTCTACACAGGCTATATGGTGTAATATTGCCCGTCTGAAGGTATGTTCACCCTCGGATAGAATCACAATAACTTATAGTATCAATATATCACGTATTCATCTTGGTCCCCCATGCATTATATTGTAAATAATTAGTGATTAACACATCCTAGTCTACTGAAGCTCATCCGTACATCCCGACTACATTGTTACCCCTATACTTGCCACAACGTTACACCAGTTGATCTAGCCTCGATCCATACAATAACAGAGTAACCGTTTGTCATTCACTGACCTTGGTAATGACCTTGACAGAGGTACATACTAGAATGGCGTATATGGGAATGTCATATAGTATATATTAACAAGATAATATTAACATTAATATCACACGTACGAACTATCTATTACCGAAACCAACGGTATCATTCTCTGAAATATACGTTGAGACTATGTTATTGCCGCTTGTCCCGTCGCTAAAAGTAATTATTCATAAACTCTATTAAGATACGTAAATTCTATTCAGGCGCTGCATAGCCATTCAAATGTTTGCGGAAACGAATAATGCAGTGCAGTGATGAGAAGTAACCTCTCGCTAACATGTACTAGGTTTGATTAAATGACAGAACACGTCAACTGCATATGGTAGCGTCTACTTATAGATGTCAACCGCAGTAGTACAACTAACACACTACCGACTGAGGCTAAATCATGCACCCGGTATAAATGCTGAAATTTTGCACCCTTTTTAAATGCTGAAATTTATATTTCAAAGGCATTACGCAATTACTCTACGTTGTGTATACATTTACACACAATTGAGCGACCATACATATTCATTTCGTTTATTGTTATTGTTACGACACTGTTTGAACGCAAAAGTGTTAAAAGTGACCAAAATGTCTCCAAAGATGCAAACATGTACATGTATGTTGGGCCATTAACGTGGGTTAATTAACTTAACTGTCGAATATTATAACGAGCTGTCGTAAGTGGCTGCGACACGAAATGTAGATGTCCACGTAACAGTGGGTGGGGTACGCTTGCCAAATCGATATGTGGATGTGGAAATGGGGCTTACTGGATTTCTGACCTGGATAGCTTCTGATCAAATAACATGCTCATGTCGCCCTATGTTTAATGCATTGAATGGCGAACAGTGCAGATCCTGATCAGACAGTGGGTGCACACGCTGATTTGGATCTACAATGATCGCAAACCATGCGTCACATTTATCCGGTCACAGTAAGATAAGAACACTTGTTGTAATTCAAATTAACGGAAGCACTCATGTCATTAATACAAACTATAATACCTTATGGGGACTATGTAGTTTTCCAACATTGCTGAATCGATTCCTGAAACATATGAAGACATATTTACAAAACTTAAACCGTACTTATTTGTAATGGCATTGCAGCCGAATATCGGCGATGGGCTGTTTCACAATCAGGGGTACAGTTTGAATCATTGCATATAGGAAGCTATTATGGACAACTTAGGTATGCACGCTATGTGATTATATCGTTTTGGAACTAAGGGACTTATGTTTAATCTTGAACAGCAGTTTGTTTTATGGAAACATCTCAAATTTTGACGAAATGTGCATTCAATGGCTGTTTTTCTTTTGGAAAATTGTGTGTCTCATTTCCTTGTCATATACATGTAATTCCACCAGTTAATAACATGTAATGAATCCAGTTAATAACATGTTCATGAATCCCAATGGGGAATGCAGGCATTATTGAGCATTATCAGATGGGTTTTGTAATTAATGATAAAAAAAATTCGGTAAGAAACTCATTTATTTTTCATGAAAATCTGAATGTTTCGATAAGACAATGTGTCCGTCAAAAATGTCTTCTCCGGAATAATTGTTTACATTGGTATTTATTTTTCAGAAAAGTTGAAGCACATGTTGAGGTCAATAACATAGCCTCAACTCTAATATATATTTATTCTACATATTGGACCAAGTATGTCAGTATCTTCTCCGGATTTTACACTCTGTACCATGATGTACATATAGGTATTTTGTCCGTCAAAAACTGTATTCTCCGGAAGTTGTCTGTATAACTTACAGAGACCAATATACAGAGTGGCCTTTGGTTCTCTCACCAGGCGAATTGCAATTCCTGGAGCGCAGGATTGCAATTCGCGTTCCCATTAATTGCAATTGGACCGCAATCGGACTGCAATCATGTGACCGCGGTCCAAATAGTTGGTTGCGGAATTGCAATACTTATAGCGCAGTTCGCGCTGCGCTCCTCTTTTAATTGCAATTTACGCTACTTTGTTTCTGTAAACTGCGAAAGAATGACCGCTTTTACGCTGCGCTCTGCGGTAAAACCAGCGGACCGCTCTGGTTAACCAATGCGGCAATAAAATCGAAATAGTTGACAAACGTATCCGTGTTTCAATCCAAAATTTTATCCCATCTATCTAATTCAAAGTGACTACCCTAGAAAGTCAGCGGTATTTGTGATCTGTTTTTTTGGTGCGCAAATATAAATCGACGGGTTATTGCGAGACAAACAGTGAAACATTGACCTTGACAATTTCTTGGACAAAACAAAATGTCGTCACTCACTCACTGCCGTTCCGAATATCAAGAACACATTAATAGACACCACCATGCTGACAATATATTTATTTTCATATAAAATCAAATGATAATGTGTGGTCTACGGTATAATATAGCAAAACAAAGTATCAATTTTGCGTTTTGTTTACTTTTTCGTCGGTATCAAATTACGTTTTCCTATTATGTTGACATTATTTCGACGCGATCCTATAGTCGACATGACAATTTCTGAGATCAATACAACTTTTCATAATATCTTTCAATTTCAAGCTGCAAGGAGACTGTGAATTGCATATTAACCATAATAACATGGTGAACATATTGATAATTAAAAGAAAAGCATATTTTAATTTTCGAAACCTGATCATAAAAAAATATTAAAAATTTATTTTGGAATTAGATTTATATTACTGCAAACGTTCTGTTCTGGCTGTTGATTTCTATTGGCCTGATTCAAATTTTGTGAAGATAATATTTATTCCGGTGATAGCCATTTCTTTAAAATAAAACGGTTTACTTGTGTCACAGAGTGAGAAAGATAAATAACGGCCCGGAATCGAACCAGGGACCTCATGTTTACCGTACCTTGCACATGACTCTACCGAGCAAGCTAACAAGGCACAGATCATACACACTTCGTCCCCATGGTCAGTTGCGTACTGTGACATTCTTCTCCGCCAAATTGAAATTCGTCCTCGAATTCTATGTTTAATTTTTGTCTCCGAATTCCATATGTTTGGGTACAATTTGGGAGTATTTATCAGTCGCGGTCCTTTGTTGGGCAACAGAATACTCAATTATCGTCCGTACCCAGAGTTCCGGTGCTCCATAGGTTTTTCCTGCCTGCAGAGTACCGAATCGGATCTCATTCGCGCTTTAGCTGTTAATTGTAACATATTTTTCTGTACTTATTACACAGAAATGAATAAGTATAATACTGACATTTCTTTCAATTGAAAAATACAGAAAATATGTCGCAATTGACAGTTGAAGTGCAAATCAGATGTGATTTGGTACTTTGCAGGGGAAACCTACGGAGAGCACCATTATAAACTCTCGGTACGGACGATGCGGGAGTATTCTGCAGAGTTACTTCCCGCAACTACGTTGGGCGCTAAATGTCACAGGGTGAGAAAGATGTGCACCAGCCCGGAATCGAACCGGGGATCTCTGGTTTACCACACCATCGCTCTACCTGCTGAGCAAACCGGGCACAAAACACTTATTCACCATAGTGATCACTTCATTCAACCAAAAATTCACAAGCTAGAAGTTATGCCAAATTATTACAGTCAACGTCACAGATTATGCTCTTGGCGACATTAGCGGACACAAATTTGTCCATCAATTTGATCAAATAAACAACGGAATCTGGCAGATAACACTACGACGGCGCATGGAAACATTATTATTCTGGTACTTGGAATCAAAATGGTGGATATTAAGATCAATATGTGAGGCGCTGACGGAACCTTTAACATTTGGTATCACGATAGCAGCTACAGGGATTGTTGGACGCATTTATTTAGAGAAACAAGAGATTACAATGGATTGGATAATATACTAAGTGACATTTCGTTCTAATGTACACCAACATAGAGGATTAAATTTGCGACAATGTTGGATTCTGGATTTTGTGGACAGGTGACAGAAATCGGAGCTGGATAAGAACCGACAGACGTGATTCTGAATATGCGTGCTTGGTCTGTGGTTTTTCTTCCAGATCATGTCATGCATGTTTTAATTTCACATCATGTCAAAGCAGCACTATTGAATATAATGAATAACTTTAATATTCTACACCAGAATTAAAGTTCATTCATCATCTGATGTGTAACTGATAAATTAAGGTAAGTAACTAAGTTACTTGTATATGACAACTTTTGCCTCACCACGCTAGTGGAGGGGGCATTTAGTGATACCCTTGACCTTGTCCGTTCTTCCGTCCGTCACCAACCTAGTAACTCGAAAAACTTTTAAACAGTAATAGCTACATACCTGAAACTTGGTACATGTATGTTTGATTCGACCCCATGGTCATGGATTATCTCCCCCTTTTCAAGTTAGAATTTTCCAATTTTGTCTTGTAGCTCGTAAAACTTTTAAACCCTAATAGCTACACACCTGAAACTTGGTATGTCCTGATGAGTAGATTTGCAAAGTTTATTTTCATTCGACCCCCGAGTCATGGATTATCTCCCTCTTTTTGAATTTGAAAATTTTGTCTTGTAACTCGTAAAACTTGTGTAATAGCTACAGCACTGAAATTTGATATGTAGCTTCCTTCTGATGAGTAGATGCGGAAAGTTTATTTCGATTTTTGATTCGAACCCCGTGTCATGGATTATCTCTCCCTTTTGGACACTGGAATTTTGCCTTGTTTACTATCAAAGCGATATGTGGGGTATCCGTGTTCTATGAACACATTTTCTAGTTTAGTTATCTCCCTTTGTTTTTTCGCGCACTGATTTGTCCGGAGCATAACGCGAACACCCTTTGCAATATTTTTTATGAAACTTAACACATGCATAGGTCTCACTGGACAGGGCGGAGCTAGCGTTAAAGGTACATGCCCACTCACTAGGCACAAAATGTTCTTTATGTCAAGAGACATCATCGGAGACATTTTCTGGCCAGATAAACAATCATTTACCATTACCCACGTATTGTTTGGCATTATTATACATTTTATATCAGAAGAAAATTTCCACATTGATATCAGGGACGATAACCGTGTTTCCTTAAAATGTTAACGGACATTACTATTTATTCTCTGTATTTATTTTTTGATGTGCAATGATCATACTTTATAATCTGTCAATTTTTTTTTCAGTTGATGCATTTAATTTAATAGTATAAATAATTATAAAATATCATGCCCCGTTTGCACATGAAAATACCGTTACCACCGCGCGTCACTAACAGTAAAATAAATATTATCAAATGATTATATCTGTATAGCGGGCACTCGTAATTGTTTATAACTAGTGGGATAGTGACAATTATACACTTATTTAATTCCCATAAAGAGCATTTTCAGCCTACTGAGTGGGCTTGCACCTTTAAAATGGGGTTGGACAATTGTTGTCGCGACCACCTGCGGACAGTGCGATATAGTCTGCACATTGACGTCCATCTGTATTGTTTTTGCCGAGCCTGCTTGCGGAAAGCGAGACTTAGTGATCACAATGACGTCCGTGCGTCAGTCCGTCCGAAATCGTTGTTTGTTTTTAAATACCATATATCCTATGTCACATTGACTTGAAACATCAAATGCTTATTAGTCATCATCCATATATTCATTCTGTGTCCCACTCATGCGGCCCCTGTGCCCCAAGGTCAAGGTCAAATGACTTTGAAAAAATTTTTGTTAAAGTTTTTGCATACCTTATATCTCCACAACACTTACCCAGATTTGCTTCAAACTTCAGATAATTCTTTATTATCATCCATCATATTATAGCCCACGCATGCGACCCGCATGCCCAAGATCAAGGTCAAATGACTTTCAAATTTGCGTTAAAGCTTTTACATACGTTAATTCAAACTTCAAATAAATATACTCGGACACCATCAAATGCCTCGGTAGGCTCAACATGCGGGCCATGGCCATCTGGTTTTTATTTACCGTAGGTTAAAGTTTTTAAGAACACTATATCTCAGAAACAGCTTCGCCAATTCACTCGAAGCTTCACATGTGTGTTTATCATCATCCATATTTTCATTCTATGCTCAACCCCTGCAACCCCTGTGCCCAATATCAAGGTAAAATTACTTTCAAATTTACCTCAAAGTTTTTGACATGCCTGCATGTGGACAGTGCGATATAGTTGTCACATTGGCCTACATACGTACGTACGTCCATCCGTCCGGTTAATTTTTTTTGATTTAAGGTTAAAGTTTGTAAAGGTACATGCCCACTCAGTAGGCACAAACTGTTCTTTATAGCAATTAAATAAGTGTATAATTGTGTCACTATTCCACCAGTTCTAAAAATTATGTGTGCCCGCTATCCATATATAATCATTTAGTAATATTTATTTTACTGATAATGACTAGCAGTGGTATCAAGCTATTTTCATATTCAAATGAGGCATGATATTTTTATGCCACCGGGTTTCGAAGAACGGGTGGCATATAGTGTTTGGACCGTCCGTCCGTCTGTCCGTCCGTCACACTTTTCGGTTAACCACTTTGTCACAGTTTCTCAAATATGCTGCAGGTGGCATCCGCGTTCGACAGACGCATTTCTTGTTTTTAATAATTTATGCTATTAAAGGTACATACCCACTCAGTAGGCACAACAATTAAAGTTATGTGTATTCTCAGTTATTTGTAGGAATTAAATAAGTGTATAATTGTGTCACTATTCCACCAGTTCTAAACATTACGAGTGCCCGTTATATGGATATAATCATTTAGTAATGTTTATTTCACTGATAGTGACACGCGGTGATATCAGGCTATTTTCATAGGCAAATGGGGCATGATATTTTTTAATTACTTATACTAATTAAATGTGTTTGCCTGAAAAAATAATGTTTTCGACAGATTATAAAGTATGATCATTGCACATCAAAAAATAAATAGTAATGTCTTGGTAACATTTTAAGGAAACACGGTTATCGCCCCTGATAGCAGTGTGGAAATTTACGTCTGATATCAAATGTATAATAATGCCAATAAATAATTATGTGTATTAATGGTGAATTAATGTTTATTTTGCCAGAAAATGTCTCAGATGATGTCTCTGATATAAAGAACATTTTGTGCCTACTGAGTGGGCATGTACCTTTAAGAACACTATATATCTGAAACCGCTTCACCAATTCACTCGAAAATTCACATATGGTGTATTTGTCACCCACATTTTCATTATTATTTATATGTGCCCAATGTCACGGTCAAATTACTTTGAAATTTCCCTTAAAGTTTGTGTTGGGCCCGCTTGCAGACAGAGCGATATAGTTGGCACATTGGTGTGCATTCAGGATAAAGTTTTTGGTTAAAGTGTTTTTTTGTTAAAGTTTTCGGGTATACTATCAAAGCCTCGGCGGGTGCGGCATGTTTTTACGTCGACGGGCTAAAGCTTTGTTGCAATGAAAACAATTGTTTGTACTATCAAATGCCTCGGCGGGCACGACATGCAGGCAATGGCCATCTAGTTAGTATGGCAAGCGATTTGATCAGTCGGCCATCGTACCATGACTAGTTTAGCACTTGATCAGTCGGCCATCGCACCAGGACTAGTTTAGCACTTGATCAGTAGGCCATCACACCAGGACTAGTTTAGAACTTGATCAGTCGGCCATCACACCAGGACTAGTTTAGCACTTGATCAGTCGGACATCGCTCCAGGACTAGTTTAGAACTTGATCAGTCGGCCATCGCACCAGGACTAGTTTAAAACTTGATCAGTTTCCCATCTCACCAGGACTAGTATAGCACTTGATCAGTCGGCCATCGCACCAGGACTAGCTTAGAACTTGTTCAGTCGGCCATCGCACCAGGACTAGTATAGCACTTGATCAGTCGACTATCGCACCGGGACTAGTTTAGCCCTTGATCAGTCGGCCATCGCACCAGGACAAGAATAGCACTCGATCAGTCGGCCATCGCACCAGGACTAGTTTAGAACTTGATCAGTCGGCCATCGCTCCAGGACTAGTTTAGAACTTGATCAGTCGGCCATTGCTCCAGGACTAGTTTAGAACTTGATCAGTCGGCCATCGCACCAGCCACCAGGACTAGTTTAGTCGGCAATCTCACCATGACTAGTATAGAACTAGATCAGTCGGCCATCGCTCCAGGACTGGTTTAGCCCTTGGTCAGTCGGCCATCACACCAGGACTAGTTTAGCCCTTGGTCAGTCGGCCATCGCACCAGGACTAGTGTAGCCCTTGATCAGTCGGCCATCGCACCAGGACTAGTATAGAACTTGATCAGTCGGCCATCGCACCAGGGCTAGTTTAGCCCTTGATCAGTCGGTCATCGCACCGTAAGTAGTATAGCGCTTGATTAGTCGCCCATTGCACCATGCCCAGTATAGCACTTGATCAGTTGGCCATCTCACCATGCCCAGTATAGCACGTGATCAGTCGGCCATGCCGAGTATAGCAATTGATCAGTCGGCCATCGCACCAGGACTAGTAGAGCACTTGATCAGTCTGCCATCGCACCATAACTAGTATAGCGCTTGATCAGTCGCCCATTGCACCATGCCCAGCATAGCACGATCAATTGGCCATCTCACCATGCCCAGTATAGCACGTGATCAGTCGGCCATGCCGAGTATAGCACTTGATCAGTCGGCCATCACACCAGGACTAGTTTAGAACTTCATCAGTCGACCATCGCACCAGGAATAGTTTAGCCCTTGATCAGTCCCTTGACAGTCAGCCATCGCACCGAGACTAGTTTAGCCCTTGATCAGTCGGCCATCGCACCACGACTAGTATAGCACTTGATCAGTCGGCCACGTCATCATGCGTTACAGACAGAATTGATGGTCGGGGGGGGGGGCGGGGGGGTGTAGTGTAGTCATAGACAAAAACTGGTGGTGGTGGTGATACACATTGTTCCCACTGTGGGATATTGACCTGAACTTTTAGGACGCCAAATGTAGATGGCTGGTGTGTGTGGGGGGTCATTGTTTTGTGTTCCCAGCGGTGATGCGGAGTACAATGATGAATTACTAATGAATTACTGTATTGAACACACATGTATATGCACTGTGTTACCGTACTTCACAATCCTCAGTTTTAAATTGTTTCTGTATCGTAAAACTGAACATTTATTCATTTTGAAAAACTTAAAATTGTGGCAGATGATCGAAATGAAAACCGGATGTTTACATGCGAAATGAACCGGTGCATCGGTATATTTTAACCGCACGATGACCCACTGTATATTCATACCATATCCGTACGGATATATCGTATATACGAACGGATATCGTATGTTTTTGTATAATATTCGTATAGTACTTTTGTATAATGTAAACAAACTGTACTATACGATGATACGGTAAGTTTTTAACAGAAATAGCGAAAGAATGACCGCACAAACGGTATCGCGAAAGAATGACCGCACAAACTGCACCGCGAAAGAATTACCGCACAAACGGTATCGCGAAAGAATGACCGCAACAACGGGACCGCGATTGGACTGCAATTAGACTGCAATTTCAGAGCGGACGAATTGCAATTCAACGACCTCTGGATTGCAATTCTTGGTAAGTGAATCGCAGGCGGGAGTGTAGTACAGCGCTTAATTAGTCGCCCATTGCACCATGCCCAGTACGTATAGCACTTGATTAGTTGGCCATCTCACCATGCCCAGTATAGCACGTGATCAGTCGGCCATGCCGAGTATAGCACTTGATCAGTCGGCCATCGCACCAGGACTAGTAGAGCACTTGATCAGTCTGCCATCGCACCATAACTAGTATAGCGCTTGATCAATCGCCCATTGCACCATGCCCAGTTTAGCATTTGATCAGTTGGCCATCTCACCATGCCAAGTATAGCACGTGATCAGTCGGCCATGCCGAGTATAGCACTAGATCATTCGGCCATCACACCAGGACTACTTTAGCACTTGATCAGTCGGCCATCGCACCAGGATTAGTATAGCACTCGATCAGTCGGCCATCGCACCAGGACTAGTTTATAACTTGATCAGTCGGCCATCGCACCAGGACTAGTTTAGAACTTGATCAGTCGACCATCGCACCAGGAATAGTTTAGCCCTTGATCAGTCGGCCATCGCACTGAGACTAGTTTAGCCCTTGATTAGTCGGCCATCGCACCAGGACTAGTATAGCACTCGATCAGTCGGCCATCGCACCACGACTAGTTTAGAACTTGATCAGTCGGCCATCGCACCAAGACTAGTTTAGCCCTTTATCAGTCGGCCATCGCACCAGGACTAGTTTAGAACTTGATCAGTCGGCCATCGCACCACGACTAGTTTAGAACTTGATCAGTCGGCCATCGCACCAAGACTAGTTTAGCCCTTGCTCAGTCGGCCATCGCACCTGGACTAGTATAGCACTCGATCAGTCGGCCATCGCACCCTGACTAGTTTAGAACTTGATCAGTCGGCCATCGCACCAATACTAGTATAGCACTTGATCAGTCGGTCATCGCACCAGGACTAGTTTAGCACTTGATCAGTCGGCCACGTCATCCTGCGTTACAGACAGAAGTGATGGTCGGGGGGGGGGGGGTGTAGTGTATTCATAGACAAAAACTGGTGGTGGTGGTGATACACATTGTTCCCACTGTGGGATATAGACCGGAACTTTTAGGACGCCAAATGTAGATGGCTGGTGTGCGTGGGGGATCATTGTTTTGTGTCCCCGGCGGTGGTGCGGAGTACAGTGATGAATTACTGTATATTTAACACACATGTATATGTACTGTGATACAGTACTTCACAATCCTCAGTTTTAAATATTGTTTCTGTATCGTAAAACTGAACATTTATTCATTTTGAAAAGCTTAAATGTTGTGGCAGATGATCGAAATGAAAACCGGATGTTTACATTCGAAATGAACCGCTGCATCGGTATATTTTAACCACAGGATGACCCACTTTATATTCATACCATATCCGTACGGATATATTGTATATACGAACGGATATCGTATGTTAGTATAATATTCGTAAAGTACGTTTGTATAATCACTGATAATGTAAACAAACTGTACTATACGATGATACGGTAAGTTTTTACCGCAAATAGCGAAAGAATGACCGCACAAACGGTATCGCGAAAGAATGACCGCACAAACTGGACCGCGAAAGAATGACCGCACAAACGGTATCGCGAAAGAATGACCGCAAAAACGGGACCGCGTTTGGACCGCAATTAGACTGCAATTCCAGAGGGGAAGAATTGCAATTCAAGGACCGCTGGATTGCAATTCTTGGTAAGCGAATCGCAGGCGGGAGTGTACGTGTGATATATTGCCAGAATTATGTTTAAATCACTCGTGCCATCTGAT
>CM055275.1:38759982-38778708 GCA_029237695.1 Conchocele bisecta
TAAACATGTGCGAGGGCGGATGAAATGTCTGCGATAAGGATATACCATATAAATATATGAAGGGAAGTCACATACTCACAGACGTCTTTGACACAAAAATGCTATTCTTGACATTTTGATAAGTCAAGATTTTAATCTCATTCACATATATCAATATTTGGACAAAGCGTTTGTATCCAATACATTACCATGGCGACGGTTACAATCAATGTGTCAACGTTGTAAGAGTCATCGTTTCGGAATATCATGAAGTGTTTGCAGTCACAAATTCGCCACAAATGGACCGGGCTTATTCCCAATATAATAGTCGATGAAGACTCAGACCAACTTGACATCGTTACTTTTAGATAGAGACAAACAATGTTTAGTTTCGTTTTGGAATGTTCAACAAGCTGTGTGCCTGTTGAGATACATTCGCATTTGTGTGTCTGTTCACCCACCATAATGGCGAGAATCAGTGAAAATTGTTGCAAATGGCATGAGTTCATGCTACATACTTGCTATGCATAATTGTTGACGATACCGACTCAGTTTTCTGATAATACTAAAAGTATAAATGCAACCCGAGTTGACGAATCAATACAGCAATATACTATTAGTTATTATTTGTTTTATTTATACTTTATTTAACGAGGGTGACACAGTTGGCCAAGGCCAGTCTACCCTGTGGCCTCCACTACATAAGTACATTCAAAAGCATGTGCACATACAATTATATACAAGTATATGTAATAATTTGGCGTAACTAATAACTATGAATTAACTAACATTAACTACCAGGGCCGTAAACAACGATTTTCATTTGATTGAATACTAATAATCATAACCTGGGCACTTTATGACTTCACCTCATAAAATGGAGATCGCCTTGCTTTTCCAAAGTCGGCACAACAACCCGAAGAGCAACAAAGTTGGGTAACGATTGACAAAACCGGCGTATCGCCTTTGCGTCCATTGTAGACCCGGGCCAGATTGCAGACATGACTGGGTTCACGTTGTTCGCCATTCCATCAGAATGTACAGACCCACCATGCTTCAAACAAATGCATGCCTATTGCAACAATGAGCATGTATGCGGAGATGATTCAGATTGATAACGAGTCCCGATTTGTCAGCTGACAGGATGAGTCCATTGTCCATCAGTGGTCTATATATGAGACACGCCATTTGATTTTGTACCTTCGGACATCTGCGTAATTTCATTAAATACGTTAGAAAAATTTGACAAAATGTTCAGAGTACATGCATGTACTCTGAAAAGTTTGTCAACTTTTAACGCCATTTAAGGAAAATATTGTATGCTTTGTATTTCATGAAATTACGCAGAAGTCCGAAGGTAGAAAATCCCATGGCTCCTAGAACATGTGGGTCACTAAGATGTAGGGAATAGGATGTGTAGCTCCGGCTAAATATGACCCGACAGCATAGGGCCCAGTTGTACATGTATATGTACTGGCCGCATTGGGCCCGGCTGGATAGACCCCGGCTGAATAGGGCCGAGTTAAACAGAGCGCGGGTGTATATGGTCCGGCTAAACAGGGCCCTGTCGCGTAGGGTCTAGCTGAATAGAGCACAGACAACATAGGCCCCGGTTGAATGAGACCCGTCTGTATATATTTTCGATAAATTGATGCCTGAATGCAAAGGGCCCTGCTTAATACATGTTGTATTATGTGCGTTTATGATAATATGTTTGTATCATATTGTTGCCTTTTCTGTCAATAAGAATAGCGAGGCATGAATGAATGTCCATCGGACTATAGCATATTTTCAGTGCCCGAAAGTGAAACCTAATTCCGCAAATCTATACCGATATCTGCAGGGTATCGGTAGAGCAACCCATTATATATACATGTAAAGCTGATTACGTGCAACGAATGCACCCCTGTGTTTTGATACAGTTATGTCAGCCATATTATATGCGGGAATAAATAACATAATCCTTTCACCCCTAAGTAACTTGACTGGATTTTGATATGTAAATTTTGAAACCAATCAAATCGTTACAAAGGGATGTTCAGGCTTGTTTGGTGTTTTTATTCTCCAAAATATGGAAATTACTTGCAAAGAGTGCAGATCCTAATGAGACGGCTCATCTGGATCTACACTGTTTGTCAATACCACTATACGGGTCTTTAGTGCTGGGAGGGTTAAAGTCACGGTTGCCCCCCTGTTTATACGTTTGATAATTGATTCGCTACAGCTTTCGGATTCGGATTATCTCCTCGTACAACGGATGAACTTTGTTCTAAGTAACGCTAAAGTATTTCCTGTGAGTACGTGACCCAGTAAAACCTGCCAAAACACAGTGCGATCATATCCCCATTAACCACACATATCTACATCACACTGAAGAGTTTGTGATGGAGACAGTTGGGGTTAACCCCAACTGTCTCCATCACAAACTCTTCAGTGTGACCCGTACTCGGGAAATCTACGTTGCTACCAAACAAGTCTGGATATCGCCCGTTTCTGATTACAGAACGTGTCATACAGTGCTGTCTCAGTGGGTCTAGTTTGTTATGACTTAGTTCACTAACTCACATTACACCTGTCATTGACAGATTGGTAAGTACGAGTCCAGATATGCCAAGCTTACTTTCTGATTTCTGATTTACCTCCACGTCCAACACCGTACACCAATGAGGAGTCCATGCTGCCCCCTCCCCCCCCCCCCCCGCGGACCAGACTGAATGGTCCACATGGTGTCTGTCCCTTGGCAGGAGTATCAGGGTAACTACACCTGTAACGGGAAAATAGTAGACCGGGATATCCGTCGACGGAAGCGGTACCTGATATGTCTACTTATTTCCCGGTATGTCTACGTATTCGATGTGTCTACTTATTTCCCGGTATGTCTACGTATTTCCCGGTGTATCTCCTTGTGTCTCGGTACCCGATGTGTCTACTTATTTCCCGGTATTTCTACGTATTCGATGTGTCTACTTTTTTCCCGGTATGTCTACATATTTCCCGGTATATCTCCATGTGTCTCGGTACCCGATGTGTCAACTTATTTCCCGGTATGTCTACTTATTTCCCGGTATGTCTACATATTTCCCGGCTTGTCTACATATTTCCTGGTATGTCTCCTTGTGTTCCGGTACCCGGTGTATCTACTTATTTCCCGGTATTTCTACATGTTTCCCACTGTATCTACTTATTTCCCGATATGTTTACATGTTTCCCGGTATATCTACTTATTTCCCGGTATGTCTACGTATTTCTCGGTGTATCTCCGTGTGTCCCGGTACCCGGTGTGTCTACGTTTTTCCCGGTATGTCTACAAATTTCCCGGTGTATCTCCTTGTGTCCCGGTACCCGGTGTGTCTACTTATTTCCAGGTATGTCTACGTATTTCCCGGTGTGTCTACATATTTCCAGGTGAGTCTCATTGTGTCCCGGTACCCGGTATGTCTACTTATTTTCCGGTATGTCTACATAGTTTCCGGTATGTCTACATATTTCCTGGTGTATCTCCTTTTTACCAAGTATGTCTACACATCTCCCGGTATGTCTTCATATTTCCTGGTGTATCTCCTTTTTACCAAGTATGTCTATACATCTCCCGGCTTGTCTACTTATTTCCGGGTATGTCTACTTATTTCCCAATATGTCTACATATTACCTGGCTTGTCTACATATTTCCCGGTATGTCTACATATTTCCCGGTATGTCTACTTATTTCCCAGTATGTCTACTTATTTCCCGGTGTGTCTCCTTTTTTCACTGTGTATCTACTTATTTCCCGGGGTGTCTACTTATTTCCCGGTTTGTCTACTCATATCCGAGTGTGTCTACTTATTTCCCAGCACGTCTCCCATGCTTGTTTTATAGAGCGACGTCGCGATCAAATGTTATATATATTTATTTATAGTTTTATACAAATACATATATTAAGCAAAGTAGCCTCTTGTCGTCATTTGATGCATATTTAAGAATTCTGAGACGATCCCTCTATGCCTAGTCACATGGCTCCGCCTCAATTCGTGACCGCGTGCGCAGAACTGCTTCCGTCTACGGATATCCCGGTCTACTATTTTCCCGTTACACCGGAATATATATAGGCACCTCATAAACTAACAACTACTTCATCACTTGAACGGCGACATTGGACTGAGCAGGTCGTTTCTTTTTACCGGCCGGCAATTATCTCAAGGTTACCGGCGGCGGCCATTCTAACTGTTGGAAATTCCTATACGTTTATTCTTATTCACTGGATGGTTAGGTGTGCTTGTGGTGGGCGATTTTTCGGCTGGAATTGAGTTAATTTAGACAAGTTGCTAGAGCAATTTTTGTTCTTATTATTCATATCTCCGTTTTATGGGTGGTTGATTGTGGCACTTGATGGATCTGCCTGGCCTCACGGTAGGGAAGTTGACTACTTGGTGCATCCGACTGCCACTTATAGAACACAAGCCATGCGTGTAGTCCTTCTGGGACTCGGACTGGTTTGTGATTCTAAAATGTTGCTCAAAGCATGTTGTTGATGATAAATTAGAAAAAAGGTAAATAAACAGAAGACGACAACATTTAATTCAGCAGTGTAAGGGTTAATAGAAAAGTTATCAGGTAAGGTTAGGAAACGCGTAGGAATTCCCAGGCTCGCAGATACGCGAGTGTATGCACATATATGTACGTACATATTCGTGCTGGAAATGCAGGTCATATGTCACATGATAAACCAGTCTATGATACAGTCAGTGTAAGAGTTAAGCAATTTGCTGTTTGGTTTCATACTATATATTTACCAGATATATACCAATGTAACCCATAAATAGCACAGAAAGTCGTAAATCATGTTACATGTGAATCTTTAGATATGTGTCTTCTTTTCATTTCATTCCGTCCTGATTACACCCGTCCATGCCTTTGTGACTGAATTAACCCTTTTAACATCACATACCTGTATAGCCGTATTGGCAAATAGTGTAGATCCAGATGAGGCGGCTCGTGACGAGCCATCTCATCAGGATCTGCACTTTTTGCAAGTAATTTTCATATTTTTGAGAGCAAAAACACCCCCTTTTCATAAATTCACTTGTCTGAAAATCATTTTGTGAACTGTCAATTGCTTTGGGACTGACTTATTGGGCAAGAAATCGCAAAACAAATATAAATAGCTCAAGTGAGAACATGCTATATCGGCGGTGAAAGAAAGGGAATACGTCCATTATTGCCTAGAGAGATACGCCCCGAATTTACGGAGTCCATGCACGAAGGAGGCTAAGTCCTTCAAGCGCCCTGTGTCTTCCGACCCCGGCAATTCAGGATGTATGCATCTCTATTGGCAATTACCTCTACGGCTCTTTGGTTGGGATGTCGGCGCGAATATCCACCTCATCGGCGGCGCAATTTATAATATGAGACACGCCATGCGATTTTGTACCTAAAAACATGTACGATATTTCATGAAATATGTTTCCGGAAACTGTGATACGTTTTGTCAATGACGTCGAACGATGACAACATTTTCATAGCATATGCGGATTTGAATTCCGCATTTGCTATGGAAATTTCGTCAACTTTCGACGTTATTTACGGAAACTTTACGGCAAATTTTGTAAATATTTTTCATGAAATGTCGCACATGTTCTTAGGTCCAAAATCACTTGGTGTGTTTCATATAGAGCCTTCCACATTCCCGACGTACAGAGAGAGGTAGGTATGGCGTCGATATTCCGTTGGCCTTTTTTCACCTCTTGCTTATTCAACCTGCATGCCATAACAATGTAAGAACAAACACCACAAACGGGTAAGTAGTAATTTCACCCACTCCATGTATCACGAATTGTAGCCGACTATTTTCTTTATCATCCTCTATTTGTAACACGGGTCACACAATACTAGTCTAGAGCACAATAATCGAATAATCTAGTACCGACTATCGAATAGAACTTCGTGTGTGAAATATCGCTCCCGTGGAATACACCGCTGGAGATAATAGCGCTTTATCCGAAACCGAGCACGGACCACCAGTATTGGTTTGTGAACCGGTTATATCTGGGGGATTTACACTGCTTATGAAGACTTGGATACTAGCCTGAATACCGAGTAGGTCATATCTACTTATGACTGGATTATTTCAGATTAATTCGCCAGGTATCTCATGAGCTAGACTGACTGTTAAAACATTAGTTCACTTACGCAAAATTGTAAGCAAAATGTTGGCACATAGTTTTTATATTGACAGGCGGACTACGGTAGGAACATTGTGCGCTAAAGTTGCATATATACTATCACAAACTTATTCTATCCGTCGCACATTCAAACATTATTGTGAAAACATTGGGTCGTAAGCCTTCACTGGGAACTGGTAAGTACATATGTTTATTAGTTACTTTATAATGCTGCCATTTAAGTCTGAATCCTGCCAAGACCGGCAATTCTCCGCATTGTTATCGTATCCTCGATAATACTGCCCTATTTCATTTACCTGAGTTAGTTGGACCCATTTCGACCAAATCCTTGGTCAATAAAAGCCGTATGGCATGTATCCGCTGATGTAGATTATCTCCGTTAATCAAATCAAACTGAATCATTAACAATTCGTGCTTACGTGTAAATGATAACGATTACAGGTTTGGCATGTGGGAGCATTCCGTGAGTATTGTGATGGCATATTATTCTCATGATTGTGTTGTTTTTGCATGTCACTCCGACTAATTGCAGTAGCAATTTATTTTATTTGTAAACGAAGGGCGAACACGATTGAAATGTTTACTAAAATTAGCTATGCATGTTATATTACGATGCAGTCCAATATCAGTTCTGCGCCCTGTACAATACATGAGAATATTTCCAATTTTAACATTTAACAATTGTAACGTGAATTTTCTGGAAGACTTTCATTTACTCTATGGTGGACACATGTAAACTCCAAACCCAGTCTTCTGTATATTCCTTTTATTAAGTCATGTACGTTCACAGTGTATTGTAAATATTGTAAATGCTATTGCGACCAGGATGGACTAGATCAGACAGTTCTGCTCTAAATGCACTGATGTATACGTCAGTAAGCTGCAATAAGGACATGATGTGAAGTATAATTTATTTCAATCACAGATGCTTTGGGTCAGCCTGTGTAATCCTACAGTCTGATTAGAGTCTACAATGTTTATCATTAGTAATGCAATACTGTGAGTGCACAGGAAAATACTTGGCACATTTGTTTGTTTAATAATGGTAAATAACTGTGAATGACGTCTATATTCACATGTACAGCTGTGAAGAGATATATATCGTTAGATATAGTGGCTGTTCATTAATGTGTTATATCGCATTCTCCGACTTGTGAATTCAATCAGCCCCCTTCTTCCAACTAGTGATAATATCTTTGTGTACAAAACAATTTATCATGATTCATCATTGTAATTGACGAGGTTGTTTAGTATTGCCATGCAATCATAATAATGATTTCACGTGCACTACTGTGACTGTTATTGAGACTATAACACGTTACATTCTGGTAACAACACCGTTGGTGTTTTGTAGTCCCAGCCAGTAAGCCAGCCTGGCAGTCAGCCAGCCAATCAGCAACCAGCGACGGCACGTCCATCTGGTGTATTCGCCTAGAACCAGTACGCAACACCTGTATTATTCTGGAGTCCACAACACAACACCGTGTAACAGCGGGGACTCTGCTCCGCGTGGACCAGGGGCGTATCGAGCGGGGCATTATTCGGGTGACGTCATTCCGTCCAAGGATGATATGAGTCTCGAAGGACGTCCACCCATGTGATATTGGCCTCATCCGCCCAAGTAGTCTGTATATTCTAGTTCCAAGTAACTTTACGACGTCATAAGAACGTCACTGTCATCATGGCGGAAACCGGAGTTGATAATGTAATGGGAACTCTAAAATCGGATCTTGAACATGATGCACAATATTGAACTATACCTACCTGTTCCAGAATCGTGACGGTGCCTTGGTTGTGCGACTGTATATGGGGGCTTCATCCAGAGGACGTTGTCCGTACTGACATTATCATTCATTGTTCGTGCATACCATTATTTGTAAATACATCATCATTGTAACTATAAACCTTGTCGTCTCTGTCCACAACGTGTTTGGGTTCCATCCCATCAGTAAACTATCTCGGTGTCACCCTGGCGTGACACCATGATGAGGACCTCTATGCGGGGTATGAAGGAATTGAAATATTGTTTGCTATTTTTCTTATTTTTATTCAAAAGTATATGTTGCTACCACTCAGTTAAACCGTCTCGGCGAGACGGTTCAACTGAGTGGTAACAATATATACTTCCGTTCATAATAAGATAATTACTTGTAGTAGTGGCGAGGCCATTTGTGAAGCCTCCACATAATTAATGGGGTAATCTATAAATCGGCACAGAAGGAGTGGCATTAACTTTTAGCAAGTACCATATTCTAACCTCGGACGAGTTACATGTACTTTGGTTTTCGATTTTTCACAACTTCAATACTTGAATCACGTATGTATGAATCATGGACAGGCAGGCAGTATGCAGTGTTGGCGCCCATAAACTATGACACATGGAACACTGGGGATTTCACCGGACCATTTTTTTATTTATTTAACTGACTGTTAACAGGTACATTTCAGGGCCGGGTTAACGGGGTTGCATCCATATTGTATCTGTTTTGATGGGTTGGGGATCCCAAAATCCGAACTGGATATTTATAAAAAAGATACATGTTCAGTCCTGAAATGATGCAGGATTCAGTCCATGTTCTGCACACTTTAATTAGTACAAGTCATACAGCAGTTGATAGGTCTTAGCTCCATAATCCTCTCTTAGCGAATCGTTAATATTGTAATAAGTTTCCATCACAGGGAATGAGTATATGTGTGCTTCTATGTGAGTAAATACATTAGCAGGTGTCTTATTGCATGGACTATGCCTTCCCGCATATATGTTCCTGTGAATGCGTCATGTGCTTCTACAAATGTGTGTGTAGAGACGAACATATACATTTACCAAATAAGCACATGTGCATTATGTGCATATTTCAATAGCATGTGTAGTTCCATTGATGGGATTCTCTACGTACATAAGTTCGTATCATATGTAACTTCTTTAGTAATTGAAGACTTTGCACTCGCTCGCCGGAAGGGACATCTACCCTAACACATATTCCTCTGGCAAATTTTGACAATACGACTACACTGTACATACTAAATCAAACGAGGAATTATAAAATAATAACTATTGTTCATCATAATAGGCATTGGCTGCAGTATGAAACTATCATATTGAATACACGTGTAGAATGTATACAATACGAGATCGGTTAACCTCGGCCAATGTACGTTAATATAGAACGTTCTGACCAGATACACCAAATGTCTGTTCGCAATTATACAGCTTGTTTGGTCGAGACCGAGTCTCAGCCTATCCATCTACTTGACTCTGAGAATTAGATATGGATAGACATCGATCATTTGCATTACTCTTTCATCAATGGCAAATTCAATTTATCTGGATATGTACATGCCAAACCTGCTAGATCCCAATACGGAATGCACACTTACAGAAACCTGGAAACAAAAGACTATATAATTTTGATTATTATCAATTGATTTATCGTGTTGTATGACTTTTTCTTTGCTATGCAAATTAATAAGGCTATACACTAGTAATATGATGACACATGAAAATCATGTCGGTGCCAGCGTGCTACTGAGCTTCCTTCAGTAGGATATATATACATGCCTTTAGAGTCTATTTTTATCCCGTCAACACAATGCGTATGTGCCGTGAAACACGGTGCCGTGAAACATTTTTGATATCCAGTCAATACAATTTTTGCATTTTACAGCCATTTGAAGGTGTTGACGGGATAAATAGAATAGTAGGTTAGTGCCGTGAATGGGAAAAAATATCTGGCGCGGCACGGAAACGGGATGTGCTCGGCAGAGCCTCGCCCATCCCGTTTACTGAGCCTTGCCAAATATGTTTTCCCATTCACGGCACTAACCTACTATTCTCTATCTATTTTCTTTATTTTTGAATCAAAGTATATGTTGTGACACTCATTTGAACCGTCTCGGCGAGACGGTTTAAATGGTGGTCACAACATATACTTCTAATGAGAAATAAAGAAATTATTGAGCGTTGTCGGATATTTTTTCACATTCACGGCACTAACCTACTATTCTCTATATATTTTCCTTATTTCGTAACCAAAGTATATGTTGTGACCACTCATTTGAACCGTCTCGGCGAGACGGTTCAAATGAGTGGTCACAACATATACTTCTGATGAGAAATAAAGAAGTTATATATATATATACATGCCTTTAGAGTGTATTTTTATATATCTTGGCATAACTATATCTACGAGACATGCATCACTACAATAGTAGCTTTGTTTTTCAAATATGGCTTAACTAATATAGAAATTGTGTAGAATGGTGTAGAAAATTATCAAAACCATCAAGACAACTGTGGAAATTAATCACATTTAATTTGATATTTCAGTAATAAAAGCAACATCATGTGCGAAGGGATTTCCAGATTGTTGCATCATATACTGCAAATACATGTACAAGTATGCATGTTTTCTGATGGATCATCCAATACACTATGCATATAGAGCAACAACGATGCAGCGTGGGAAAGATAGAATGTTGATAGTTAAACAAGTTCAGTGAATTTTGTATAACGGGACGTGCAAATAATTATATAAGTTCTGACACATTGACGTGGGTCATTAATGCTACGAGTTTCCATCTACATGCAGAGGTCACTAAATCTGAAGAAAAATCGGCTGCTATGCGACCATTGTGGTACATTTTAGATCTTAGACGTACGAAGTTAAGTGAAACCATACGCCCCACTTCTCCAGACACGGTCACAAATGAGAAATCAAAGTTGGTTTGCACCGTCCACCCTGTGCTGCTTGATACGAGAAACAAGCAATGGCAGACAGCCGTTGTCCTGGTTTGGCCTGTAGGGCCCGATACTCGAGACACGAATATTCATGACTCTGGTGTCCGGTTGTATAGATTGCCAATGTGGGATAAGAAACCGTCGATAACCATTATGATATACCCAGGTACTGCCGACCAGCGAATTGCAACTTGCCAACAGAAAGCATATGTAAAGGGCAGTAACTGTAACTATCCTCGGTAAAATACTCGCGGCAATTATCTCCCTTGTTTTAATCGTTTTCGGTCCATCTGATGTAGAAAGAGGAGGGCAATGATCCCTGCTCCGATTATCTCGTGGACTAGTGGAATGATTAACGTAAGGAAGATTGGAGATCTTCGCACTTCATGTACATGTTTGATATGTTTATTCGCCTAAAATCATAGTGTGTGTATGTTTAATGCCAATTGAATTGATTTTTTTAATTGATAATCAGCTCACTTGGTTATATACATATTTGTCTTATATGTGGATGTGACTGGAAAAATTGGGCTTATGGCTTTTGTGACCAGAGATCAGACTGTGCATCCAAATAGTCTGATCACGGTACGCACTGTTCGCCAATATCTATGAAATACCCGTCTCGCTTCTAACAAGGAATGTAGATCGTCATCAGGCTATATTAGTGTGACATTTGATCAGGAGATTAGAGAATAGTAGGTTAGTGCCGTGAATGGGAAAAAATATCCGGCAAAGCTCATGAATTTCTTTATTTCTCATCAGAAGTATATGTTGTGACCACTCATTTGAACCGTCTCGGCGAGACGGTTCAAATGAGTGGTCACAACATATACTTTGGTTCAGAAATAAGGAAAATAGATAGAGAATAGTAGGTTAGTGCCGTGAATGGGAAAATATCTGGCAAGGCTCAGGAAACGGGATGGGCGAGGCTCTGCCGAGCACATCCCGTTTCCGTGCCGCGCCAGATATGTTTTCCCATTCACGGCACTAACCTACTATTCTATTTATCCCGTCAACACCTACAAATGGCTGTAAAATGCAAAAATAGTATTGACAGGATATCAAAAATGTTTCACGGCACCGTGTTTCACGGCACATACGCACTGTGTTGACGGGATAAACACTGGTACAGAATCACATAAGCTTCTAACAAGGAATGTAGATCGTCATCAGGCTATATTAGTGTGACACCTATCAACACTTGATCAATCAGGACCAGTAGCCTATTTCATCAACATTGCAAAGTATACTTTTCCAGCAAAGTATACTTTGAGGGAGAAATGTTCAATTTTCAGATAAATTTATTAATTTTTATTATACTGAATGTATTACATTATCACAGCCAATTTGGCTGTGATAATGTAATAAATTCAGTATAATAATTCTGCATACTTTTAATCACGAAATATATCCATTTGTTAGTTCTATATGAAATAATGCATTTCAGGAAAAATAAATGGTTACTCCCTCAAAGTAGACTTTGCTAGAAAAAGTATGCTTTGAAATGTTGATGAAATAGGCTACTGGAGCTACACTGGTACAGAATCACATAAGCCCATAAGCCCCATTTCGTCAGTCAGATTTTGGTGTGGTTTGGACCTGGCACCAGGTCGGGTTATTATTCTAATTTCAGAGCTGAATATATAATTATTTCGATGCAATTGTTTCGTTCTGATTTTAGAATCCCCCCCCCTCCATGCAGCAGGTTAAATACGGGATCGAGCCCGTTGGCTCGGCCTGAAATGACCTTAGCTGTTGATAGGCCGAACATTTCTTCAGTGACAGGCCACATATATGGAGTAATTCACCGCCATATTTGTGTAATCTACCATTCAATGTAAGCACCTGTTGTTACACTGCGAAAGCCCATCTACGTGTATGTATTTTATATTTCATTCATAGTACACTGCTCAATAGCCCGTTGTAGGATAGTAACATGCAGAGCTCCACTTAAGTTATGTATCTACAGAGTATTATACCCCCAGATTTCAAATTCAATGCGTATTTTACTTTTACAAATGTATTATTGATGTGCTTCCTTATTAAGTAGTGAACAAATGATAACAAATAAAACAAATTTAACAATTCACTTATTTGAGCTGCAAAAAGCAAACACTGTCTGCAGCTCAACTAAGTAAATCTTCAACTTTATTACCGTGTTTTCACTACTCAATTTGAAAATTAATGCGTACATGTATTTTCACATTGCTGTGAGTATTTTGTACTCCCACTTTTGACAATCAATGCGTATTCGGCTAAAATAAGTGCGTAAAATACCTTATCTGGAGCTCTGGTAAAATGGTTAACCATTTCAACCCTAAACAACCGGAATGTACTGTGATATTTCAGGGTCATACAATTATTTTCAGACCAGTCCATTTATAAGGGGGTGTTTTATGCCTCCACCACCAAATGGTGAGGGGGCATAATGTTACCGACGTCCGTACCTACGTTCCACTCACGTAAATTTATTATAATTCCTGTTTCCTTTCATATTACTACTTAATATTTCACACATGCATTCCTCTGATGATCCTCTATCATGCTGTAACAAATCCAAGATCCTCGGATCCCCATTAAGCCCAAGGTTAGGTTTGCTACTTGGTGCATTCAAAACCTTAATGCTCGGGTAAATTTCATATAATTTATGTTTTCTTTCACACAACTGCTTAATATTTCACACCTGCATTCCTCCGATGGTCCTCTACCGTACTGTAACAAATCACGATCCTCGGGAAACCGTTCATCCCAAGGTTAAAGTCACAAACTCAGTGCATTCCAAAACCTTAAAGGTCATATTAATAGAAAAAGTAAATTTTAAAATATAGTTTTTAAACTGGTAGATAATGACAATACAAACGACATGCAGAAAACCCCATGCAAAATTATAATCCGATCAAAAAATGTGCAAGTTTTCATAATTGTACATTTTTTTGCAAATTTATGCAAATTTTTTCCATTTTTTTTTTGAAAATCCTAATAAAAAACGTATTTATTCAAATAAAAATATATTTTTTACATTTTTCATTTTATTTCATCATAAATTATCAAGCTCATGTAATAAAATATTGAGAGAAAAAAATCACGTAGTGTTAATATAAATACTTGAACATAAATACTTGAACATAACAAATAATTGTTCTTCTATGACCTAATAGTGGAACAAGCATATTTCAACTAATTAAAATGTTCAAACAAATGATAGTTGTTATTTTTACATGCGGTGTTCAGCTTTTATTTCATATCTAATTGTATTATTTCCAAAAATAAAAAAGATTTGGGTACATTTCTCATCATTTCTCTTTCCTTTCATATAACTACTGCTTATTCAGAGGTCACACATGCATTCCTCTGATGGTCCTCTATCATGCTGTGACATATCCACGATCCTCGGGCCCCCGCAAAACCCAAGGTCACATACTTGGTGCATTCAAAAACTTAATGCTCAGGTAAATGTCTTATAATTACTGTTTCTTTTCACGTATCTGCTTCCTAGTTCACTAGTTGTTGGGGGTATACTGGAGTCAGGTCGTCCGTCCGTGCGTGTGTGCGTGCGTGCGTGCGTGCGTGCGTGCGTGCGTCCGTCCGTCCGTCCGTCCGTCCGTCCGTCACTAAACCTTAACACTTGGGAAAATGGCTTATAGTTTATGTTTCCTTGTTGCGATCTGCTTCATATTTCACACGTGCCTTGCTCCAATGGTCCTCAACCGCCGTAAATCCATGTTCGTGCGGCTCCCCCTAAGCCCTGGGTAAACGTCACATACATGGTGAATTCTAAACCTTAACACTCGGGTAAATGACTTGTAATTTATGTTGCCTTGCTCGGAACTGCTTCATATTTCACACAGGCATTGCTCCAATGGTCCTCTACCGCCACGTTCGTACCGCCCATGCTAAGCACAGGGTCTATGTTAGAACTTGGTGCATTTGAAACCTTAACATTCGGGTAAATGACTTATAATTTCCGTTTCCCACGTTCGTGCTGTCACGCCAAGGTGACACCGATATAGTTTACTGATGGGATGAAACACCAAGCACGTTGTGGGCAGAGACAACAAGGTATATAGTTACAATGATGATGTATTTACAAATAATGATATGCACAAACAATGAATGATAATGTCAGTACGGACAACGTCCTCTGGATGAAGTCACCAGACACAATCGCACAACCAAGGCACCGTCTCAATTCTGGAACAGGTAGGTGTAGTTCAACATTATGCATCATGTTCAAGATCCGATTTTAGAGTTTGCGTTATACAACTCCGGTGTCCGCCATGATGGCAGTGACATTCGTATGACGTTGTAAAGTTACTTGGAACTAGAATATACAGACTACTTGGGCGGATGGGGCCAGTATCGCATGGGTGAACGTCCTTCGAGATTCATATCGTCCTTGGACGGAATGACGTCACCGGAATAATGCCCCGCTCGATACGCCCTTGATCCACTCGGAGCAGAGTCCCCGCTGGTACACGGTATCGTGTTGTAGACTCCAGATCAATATTGGTGTCGCGTACTGGTTCTACGCGAATACACCAGATGGATGTGCCGTCGCTGGTTGCTGATTGGCTGGCTGACTGCCTGGCTGGCTTACTGGCTGGGACTACAAAACACCAACGGTGTTGTTACCAGAATGTAACGTGCTATAGTCTCAATAATAGTCACAGTAGTGCACATGAAATCATTATTATGATTGCATGGCAATACTATACAACCTCGTAAATTACAATGAAGATATTTTCACTAGTTGGAAGAAGGGGGCTGATGGAATTCATAAGTCGGAGAATGCGATTTAACACATTAATGAACAGCCACTATATCTTGTGTACCCAACGATATATATATTTACAGCAGTACATGTGAATACAGACGTCATTCACGGTTATTTACCATTAGTAAGCAAACACTTAATTGCGACTGGCCTTACCCTGATCAGACTGCCCGTGACCAACTGTGCTAACTTAATAAAGAGCAAATGTGCCAAGTATTTTCCTGTGCTGACTCACTCACAGTATAACATTAGTAATGATAAACATTGTAGACTCTAATCAGACTGTAGGATGCCACAGGCTGACCAAAAGCATCAGTGATTGAAATAAATTATACTTCACATCATGTCCTTATTGCAGCTTACTGACGTATAACTCAGTGCATTTAGAGCAGAACTGTCTGATCTGGTATATCGTGGTCGCAATAGCATTTACAATATTTACAATACACTGTGAACGTACATGACTTAATAAAATGAATGCACAGACGACTGGGTTAGGAGTTTACATGTGTCCACCATAGAGTAAATGAAAATCGTCCAGAAAATTCTCGTTACAATTGTTACATGTTAAAATAGGCAATATTCTCATGTATTGTACAGGGCGCATGGCTTATGTATTGGACGGAATCGTAATATAAAATGCATAGCTAATTTCAGTAAACATTTCAATCGTGTTCGCCCTTCGTTTCAAATAGAATAAATTGCTACTGCAATTAGTCGGAGTGACATGCAAAAAAAACACATGAGAATAATATGCCATTACAATACTCACGGAATGCTCCCACATGCGAACCCTGTAATTGTTATCATTTACACGTAAACGTATTAATGAATCAGTTCGATTTGATTAAGGGAGATAATCTACATCAGCGGATACATGCCATACGGCTTTTATTGACCAAGCATTTGGTCGAAATGGGTCCAACTAACTCAGGTAAATGAAATAGGGCAGTATTATGGAGGATACGATAATAATGCGGAGAATTGCCGGTCTTGGCAGGATTCAGACTTAAATGGCAGCAATAGAAAATAACTAAACACATATGTACTTACCAGTTCCCAGTGAAGGCTTGCGATCCAATGTGTTCACACGAATGTTTGAATGTCCTACTGCTAGAATAAGGTTGTGATAGTATATAATAATTATGCAACTCTAGCGCACAATTTTCCTACCGTAGTCCGCCTGTCAATATAAAAACTCTCTGCCAATATTTGGCTTACAATTTTGCGTAAGTGAGCTAATGTTCTAACAGTCAGTCTAGCTCATGAGATATTTGGCGAATTAATCTGAAATAATTCAGTCATAAGTAGATATGACCTACTCGGTATTTAGGCTAGTATCCAAGTTTGCATACACAGTGTAAATCATCCAGATATAACCGGTGCAAAATCCAATACTGGTGGTCCGTGCACGGTTTTGGATAAAGCGCTATTCACTCCAGCGGTGTATTCCACGGAGCGATATTTCACACACGAAGACCTATTCGATAGTAGATACCAGGATTATTCGATTATTGTGCTCTGGACTAGTATTCTGTGACTCGTGTTACAAATAATGAATGATAAAGAAGACAGTCGGCTACAATTCGTGACACGTGCCTCCCCCGCTAACCATAGAATCAAGGTCACATACCTGGGCCCACGCGGGGGTATTCCGTAAGCCTCACTTACTGACAAATCTAATTTCAAATGAGCCATTGTTTTCTTTGGCTGCCAGTGTTGGCATTCGTATGCCCCACCATGATAGTGGAGGGGGCATTTAGTATTACCCTTGTCCGTCGTGTCCCGTCTTTCCGACCGTCCGTCCGTCCTTCCGCCAATCACAAAACATTTAACGCTCGGGTAAATGTCTTATAAGTTCGTCCGACCCCGTTAAGTCCAGAGTCAAGGTCACATACTTGATGTGTCAAAAACTGTAACGCTCGGGTAAATGTCTTATAATTTCTGTTTCCTTTCACTGATCTGCTTCTTATTTCACAAACGTATTGCTCTAATGGTCATCTATCACCCTGTGACAAATATACATTCGTCACGTCCCGCTAAGCCCCAGGTCAATGTCACATGCTTTGGTGCGTTAAAAACTTTAACTCTCGAGTAAATATCTTATAATTTCTGTTTTCTTGCACGAATCTGCTTAATATTGCATACAGTTATTGCTCTAATGATCCTCTACCACCCTGTTGCACATCCACATTCGGCCCCGCTAAGCCGAGTCAAGGTCACATACTTGGTGCGTGAAAAACTTTAACGCTCGAGTAAATGTCTCATAATTTCTGTTTCCTTCCAAGGATCTGCTTCATATTCACAAACGCATTGCTCCAATAGTTCTCTACCGCCATGTAACAAATCCACGTTCGTCCCCCTGCTAAGCCCAGCGTCAATGTCGAATACTTGGTGCGTCAAACTCTTAATTTCTAAACGTTTCAAAATGAAATAAAATGTGTATATAAAATATATAATATTTACCCTAATTACTACATTTAAATTAGTTATATCAGCCAATAGGAGACATTTGAACTTCGCAGTACATTTAATGCATATTTTATTTAGCATAGTATGCGAAATGATATCCAAGAGGGGAAAACTTTTAGAAATATTGCAATATATCTTACATTTTGGCCGCGCTCTGTGAAAACCAGCCTTAATGACAAAATTTTCAATTTGCACTTTTTTACATTTTTTGATGTGGACACCTTTCAAAAACAATATGCTGCAAATAAAATGCAAATATGTTTCATAGTTTTTGTTTTATCTCACGTTTTGTAGCACCATGTCAATCACGCAAGGAAAAAAAAGTAACGTCATCGAGAAAATGACATTATTGAAACGCTGACGTTTGTACAATGCAGCAGAACAGCCTACAGATTACAGCCTACAACTATCACAGATTATGCATATTAAATTTACATCTCAGAAAGCGGGAGGAATGTTTTCCTGTGTAGCCAATATGACTGACGGACGGTCATGTGTACATGTACCTCGTACTAGCAGGTAGGAGGTCTTTGGGGGAAATCCTGCGCTGAAGTCCCACTCCCTCGGCTGCCCACCGCCGCGCCACTGCCTACACACCGAGA